>ML250686.1:19204-38123 GCA_005239495.1 Nicotiana undulata
TATATATATATATATATATATATATATATATATATATATATATATATATATATATATACACACAACAACAACAACAACAACAACAACAAGAACAACAACTCGGTGTAATCGCACAAGATCTGGGGAGAATACTATGTACGCATCTTACCTCCGCCCTGTGAGGTAGAGAGGTTATTTCTGATTGACCCTCAGCACAAGAAGATTACAAGAGACAATAGAACATCAACATCAACAGAGGTCATAAAGATAGAATTGAAAAAAAAACAATATTAGTATTAGTAAAAATGGCAAGGTACTAGGAAATCGGAGCGAAAAAATAGTAAGAACACAACATGTATCACTAGCATATGAAAACAAGACATTAACAAACTAGCCTTACACCTCATACAACATGGAAAAACGCTCAACTATAACGTACAACCCTAATGCTCGATTTCGACACCTTCCTATTAAAGGCCTTGTACTCAGTGAGCTGGAATCGCGCCATGTCCTGCCTGATCAACTCTCCCCAATACTTCTTAGACCGCTCTCTACCTCTCCTCTTCTGCCTTTTACAAGAGGTCAAAGGCCAAAACAATAAAAATGCTTTATGGAAGGGTGAATTTAATTGCATTATACTTCAAAAGCTAGCTCTTCAAATTAAGACTATCCACAAGCCATATATGCTAATCCTCCATGGCTTTATCCACTCCCAGATTATTGACTGCTCGAATTTTTCTTTTATCTCCTCTTCCTTGCCTAGTCTACAAATTAAGTTTGAGGCTACCAAAATATATATTAAGGAATGTGGCTTTAATGTACAAATAATTAAGGCACATGATATGTTATAAATTAGGACATGAGATCAGCACGCAATTATACCACGCTGCTCTACTTAGTTAATAACCTTCGTTTCTTCCGGTAAGTATAAATACGCTCTTACTTTCATGAAAATAGAGCTTAGCAATCAACTTTGATTTGAGAATCTACACCTATTCATTTGCTTTGACCCCATGAAAAAAGAAAGAAAGAAAAGACAGTACAAATTGATAGAAATTCGAGATTTCTCTTGTCCCAGTTGAAATTATGTGTTGGTCAAATTAAAGAACAAAGCACTATATAGGCTGCGTCTTCATGATTTAGATCATGAGAATGTATTCTTTTTGCGCTAAAGTGCTGCAATGATAAGTACTCTTCACCTAAATAATTGATCTCAAGTTTAAATTTTGAGAATGCAATCATTTTTAGCGGGAAGAACTTTTTGGCACAACTCAGATTAATCAAACCCCAAAGTAAATACCAAATATCGAGTGACAAACTAAAAAATAAAATGGTAATATATGCATGCATGCATGCAACGGTATCGAGCTAGAGAAATTCACATATTATAGGATTATGAATTAAGTTCCATGCATTGGCTTATATTATCCCGTTTCTTTTTTAGTCCAAAAAATTCCTATTTTTTTTGGAAATAATTAGATCTAAATTCTGTGTTTTATCCTTAATGAATGATCAATTTTTGTTAGGCTAAGTCAACTGTTGCTCCCAAACGCACACGCAAGTATACATGGTCGACAAGTAATATATGATTGTAAGTCCAGATATCGTACCCACAGGGACTTGTGATTAACTATCAACTAAATTAAACCAAACAATTAATCTATTCAAGTGAATCCTAATATATGAATATTTAACTAAAATTAATCTAGAGTAACAAATTAAGAGATTAAAGAAAACAACGACAAGCTTAAAGACAAATTTAATGTGAGTGAATATTCTAGAGTTATGGGTTAGCTAACAATCCCGTTGAGTTTTCCACTTTCGTCTAATTAATTTATCTGATTTATTGGTTGACGGGGTTAATATTACTAGTAGCTACGGTGTTCATAAAAACCCGAAAAATCGAACCAAACCAAAAACCAAACCAAACCGACCAAAAAAACCGATACTTTTTGGTTTGGTTTGGTTTTGGTTTTGAATTTTAAAAACCGATCAAATTTGGTTTGATTTTGGTTTTAATCAAAAAATAACCGAACCAAACCGACTATAGGAATAACTATTTCAAATTTATTATTACACCTATATATATGTACATTTTTATACAAAGTTTCAAAAAATTTATGGTGAATGTTAATCGTTTGCACTTTTAGTACAGTTCTTTACCTTTATATTCTAGTTTGATTGGTAGTTTTATTTTGTTAAGTGTAGACTCCATTTCATGTTTAAAAAAATATTTTTAATTAAGTCCTTATATTATTCATCACTGTTTGATTCAATTATCATAAATATATTTTAGTAAATAATAGATTTCTCAAAGGGCAATTGATTTGATAGTGTTACGTTGAAAATGTGGTCGCCGAAATATGTGTTTGGTAGTGTATGTCTTATATTTAAGAAAAACCCGACAAATAACTGAAAAAATCGAAACCGACATAAACCGAATCGAGAAAAAACTGACTTACTTGGTCTGGTTTGGTTCTAATATTTGAAAAACTGACTTACTTGGTTTGGTTTGTTTTTAGGGAAAAATCGATCCAAACCGAACCATGAACACCCCTACTCGTAGCCTTCTCCCGAAATACAACTCGCCTATTCAAGCTAACCTAACGACTATATTCCTATGGAATTAGGATTAACAAGAACGCATTAATAATTCCTGTATAGTAACCAAGCAAGGCGATTAGGTATATTCCTATCCTAACCGCAAATTTGCTCCCCTTAAGAGTTAAGATCTTGCTCTACCCAATCTTATATGCAATCTAGAATTCCCTCTCCCGAGTTCAATCCTAGATTCGTAGATAGTATTCAATTGGTGATCAAGCAATCAAATAATTAAGCGCAAGATTGAATAAATAAACCAATATGATAAAATAATAAGAACAATTCAAGCTTCAAACTACAAAATTCATGTAGCACCCAAAGCTCTAGAACTAATAAACTATGAGATTAAAAGAAGAGAAGAGAAGAAAACTAGTTAGAAGCCTCCTCCAAACGTGATGTGTGTTTCCCGCGTCTATTCTCCTTCAAAATATGTTTGATCTCTCCAAATTAGATTTAGAACCCCTTTTATACGAGTTGGGGTCGTGTAGGACCGAAATAACCTTGTCCCGAACAAAGAAGGAAAAATCCCGCAACACATCGTCCAGGCGTTGGTCCTGGCGCTGAAGGCAGAATGGTTTTATTTGAACGTTCCTTGCTGCTCTTTGTTGGAATTCAACAATTGCCTTTGGTTGTCTCCACTTGGGGGACAAAGATCAAAGGGTGTCCCCCCTTATTTTATTAATATAATATTATTTTTTCGAGTTTTATTTAATTTTGTTTCAAATCTCTTCATCTTCACACCGCTTTATTTCTATACAATTAAAATATAATATTAAGCACAAAATAATATAACTAATACTCAAAGAAAATAATTAAAAGTACTAAAATATGAGATAACAATGAGTAAATATATGCATTTTTGACCGAACATCAACAACCTACACTTAGACTCCTGCTCGTCCTCGAGTAAGCATTAAAATCACTTTTAATAAATCAACCTTAGAAACACCATCACTTCAGTTGGTACTAACAATTAGTCCCTATAGCAACTCAAACCATCCGATATACACTTCCTTATCACCGCGCAAGGTATACTAGTCACAAACAAACAACAAACTTCTAACCTCCTAACCTCAGAGACGGACTCTAACTTACCAAATTTAAGCTCGCTCACCTACTCTGTACAAGAAGCTAATAACATCACCTATCTATCATAAAACAAGTGCCCTCACAAGAAAAAATAGTCCATACACTCAAATCAAAGAATGAATATAATTTAAGGACTTAACATCAAAGAACAACTCTCGCACTCACAAAGAATTCACATGTATGCACAAAGAACCATAGGCTTGCCCATTATGTATATCTCTACTAATTAAGCATGCTCGAATAGAATCAAATACGACTTTAACGGGTTATAATATTGGCTAAGGGACGGGTAGGAGAACTATTTAATAATGACTTACATTTCCCTAAGCACTTTGCACTTTTAAACTTCATCACCCATTATTTTCATCTCTTCACTTTATTTTTCAGCCCTCTCTTCATCAATTGTTTCACATGTATTTCCTCATATAAAAAACGTTTCATTTTCTTTTTTCACAACAATTTTTTTTCATTTTTTTTTCATGTCACATTCCTTTCAAGAGAATATTTTCACCACTTTTCAGCTATCGTTGGTCACCATTTTTCACTTAATCAGTCTTTTCTTCAAATTTATCAATCAATATCACAGTCTAAGCAATAGTGCTCAAGGAAGCAGGGTGCAAAACCTAGGAATTCAACAAAAGGATCAAGGCAAAAATATAGCTTCCAAACGAAAGGCTACATGCTCAAAGGGATAACTAGTGGTACAATATCTGAAAAGGCTAAAAATTCACAAGACATATCAAAGAAAGCCTATTATCACCTTCTAAACAAAGCAACACTTTTATTTCGCTTCAATAACATGCGAGGCAAGTTCTAGACTCTGATGCAAAACATGGAATATATGTAAGAAATCCTCACCACACATGGCACAAGTATCAATCAATGATGGATCAATTCTACTCTAAGACAAACAGGATCATAGCGAACAACAAAATAAGAATAAGCTATATATAGAGTCACAACCCTGAGCTTAGGTGTCAGAAAGTCTGCTATTTTATTCATTACTCAAGCACTCAGAGGAAAGTACTACTCAAGTTCAAGCCTAAATATGCTAGTATCAAACAAGTCACAAAGATTTTTCTTCTCCTTCTTTTACTACTACTAAAAAAAAAATCTAATCCTAAAAATAAAAAAATTTACCCGGTTCAAGTTACATCCCTAGGAAAAGAACCGATGCACAAAGAAAAATCAAGGGGGATTATTACCTAACTAAAACTAACTATAAAAAATATTTTTTATTTTTTTTCTTAATTGGACCTTAATTCCTCAAGAAAGCTGTCCACAAATCCATCGTCGGGAAAAGTCCAAATTTCCGAATGTTTTTCTTTTTTCGATTTTTTTTCCTGTGTTTTTTAATACAAAAATACTACACTAAGAACGAATATTACAACTAAGTTAGGATAGCACAAAAAATCACCCAGATAATCTCCTCTACCTCACACTTAAAATTGTGCAATGTCCTCAATGCACACTATAAATAACAAGAAGGTAAAAGAGACTCCCTGATAGGCCAAAGGCCGATGAATTAGCAGCTCACGGGTACTCAGACTTCCCCCAGGTATGATTCTTTGTGTGGGTACCTCACACTTAGTTTCAACCACCTGCTCGCTTTTGCACTAGACTATTGGCTCTGGCTTCATGCTCGTACTCCTACAAAATACAAAAATAATACTACAAAAAATAACACAATAAAAAAAAAGAACAAAAATAGAATTGGGTTGCCTCCCAACAAGCGCTTGATTTAACGTCGCGACACGACGCCATCACTTCACCACTTCTCCTTCCACTTTGAGGATATGAATTGTGCCCCAAACTTTGCATCAATTTTTCTGTCACGTTCCTGGAGTGGTGGTGCAAAAATAAAGGAACCAAGCAATAGGTATCGCATCTTGCACTTTTTGGCCCTTAAGTGAAGGATGTCATTTTGTCTTTTTGGTGTGAAATTTTTTAGAATATAAGGGTCATGTTCTTCATCTATACATCTCTCCAAAGGCTCGATCTCCATGTCTTCATCCAAACATAATATAGAAAAATGATTAGAATGAGGACCAACACGCTCCAACTTTAAAACTATATTATTTTTGACATCCTCAATAATATAAACTTCTTCATCTTCAACATCATCCACAAGAACACGGTCTAATAATTGGTATTCTCGTTTTAGCTCCTCAATTTGTCCTAGAAGATCTTTTTCAACTTGACACAACTCATCACTAAATTGGTGGGCGTTACACGCATCAACCCTTGCACTCAATTGAGCCTCCAAGTCGCGAATAAATTTACCAAATTGATCGATCTCTTGTCCCAGTTCAACTCTTCCTTCTATAAAGTGTTGTATCTCATTCGTAATTTTCTCACGGAAACCTCCATATTCCTCTAATAATTTCATGCGCATATCAAGAATGCGAACATCATGTTCAATATCATCTAATTCGTTACCCCTGTCAAACTCATAAAAATTATTAGAATCAACATAAGAAAGGATTGGAGGAGGATAACAACACTTAGGACATTTATTCCAATTACCCTCACAAATAGTACATGATTGAGATGGTGCACATAACTCGGTATTCGAAATATTTTTACAATATTGCCACAAGTGGGGTCCTTTACAATATGGAGAAGGATCACAAAAACAAGAATACTTATTATCCTACCACTTTTCGTTCAAAGATGCAATGTAAAAATAAATTATAATACTAACTACACGAAACTAAAATTAAAAACTTAAATAGATAAAAAGTAAAAATCTAATCTAGTAAAATAGTTAATTTGTAAGTCCCCGGCGACGGTGCCAAAAACTTGTTGCTCCCAAACGCACACGCAAGTATACATGGTCGACAATTAATATAGGATTGTAAGTCCAGATATCGTACCCACAGGGACTTGTGATTAACTAACAACTAAATTAAACCAAACAATTAATCTATTCAAGTGAATAACGTATGAATATTTAACTAAAATTAATCTAGAGTAACAAATTAAGAGATTAAATAAACAACGACAAGCTTAAAGACGAATTTAATGTGAGTGCATATTCTAGAGCTATGGGTTAGCTAACAATCCCGTTGAGTTTTCCACTTAAATTGTCTAATTAATTTATCTGATTTATTGGTTGACATGGTTAATATTACTCGTAGCCTTCTCCTGAAGTACAACACGCCTATTCAAGCTAACCTAACGACTATATTCCTATGGAATTAGTATTATCAAGAATGCATTAATAATTCCTGTATAGTAACCAAGCAAGGCGATTAGGTATATTCCTATCCTAACCGCAAATTCGCTCCCCTTAAGAGTTAAGATCTTGCTCTACCCAATCTTATATGCAATCTAGAATTCCCTCTCCCGAGTTCAATCCTAGATTCGTAGATAGTATTCAATTGGTGATCAAGCAATCAAATAATTAAGCGCAAGATTGAATAAATAAACTAATATGATAAAATAATAAGAACAATTCAAGCTTCAAACTACAAAGTTCATGTAGCACCCAAAACTATAGAACTAATAAACTATGAGATTAAAAGAAGAGAAGAGAAGAAAAACTAGTTAGAAGCCACCTCCAAACGTGATGTGTGTTCCCCGCGTCTATTCTCCTTCAAAATATGTTTGATCCCTTCAAATTAGGTTTAGAACCCCTTTTATATGAGTTGGGGTCGTATAGGACCGAAATAACCTTATCCCGAATAAAAAAGGAAAAATCCCGCAACACAGCATCCAGGCCAGCGCCGGGCGCTGGTCCTGGTGCTGAAGGCAGAATGGTTTTATTTGAACGTTCCTTGCTGCTCTTTGATGGAATTCAACAATTGCCTTTGGTTGTCTCCACTTGGGGGGACAAAGATCAAAGGGTGTCCCCCTTATTTTATTAATATAATTTTTTTTCTTTCGTGTTTTATTTAATTTTGTTTCAAATTTCTTCATCTTCACACTGTTTTATTCCTACAAAGTTAAAATATAATAGTAAACACAAAATAATATAATTAATACTTAAAAGAAAATTAAAAGTACTAGAAGGTGAGATAACAATGAATAAATATATGTATTTTTGACCGAACATCATCAACCCAAAGATACTTTAAACATGATGTGAGATTATATTGTCTACTTTAAATCAAGGCGCACCACTATATTTAAAATGCCCCATACCGTTAAGCATATCCTTACAAATTTATGTCTTGTTTATGATCAAACTGCAAACGTCATATAATCATACAAATTATAACATGTTTAAGACCACAAGTTTAAAAAATTCGCATTTTTTCTTGGAGATAGGATCACATAAAATCAATTGGTGGGAGTATATATATCATGAAATTAACCAAAGAATCAGATTTGTATTCTCAGTTTGGCTATATATAGAGTTTTGGATATGGACCAAATTAACATGTAGACACTAAAAAAGAAGAGAAGTCTTACATGAAGTTAAGAAATAGCCAAGGATGACTGCCTGATTCATTCTTAGGCTTTGCATGCTAGCCTTCTTTCTTGATCGGCACTCAGCAGGCAAGGTCCTTGGCATTCTAATTGTTTCTTCTCTTTTATGCTAGACTTATCCCATCTTCACTACGTACAGCCAATTATAGGAGCGGCCATTGCGACATAGTATTTATTATCTTTTGTTTCTTTAGCTGTATGCATGTAGGAGTCATCAAATACAGTGTCATGTCACGACCCCAAATCCTAACAGGTCGTGACGACGTCTATCGTGGAACTAGGCTAGCCAACCATCACCTAATTACTCATTCGTTCTATTATAATACTTCAAAAATCAATCATAAACAGCAAACAGAGTAATAATTAATTTCATTAAGTTTTTACGCCCCAATAATAATCTAACAGTCTAAACAAACCTTCCAAGACTGGAGTCAACATGGACACGAACATCTACGAAATAAAACTAACTCTACTAATGTCTTGAATAAGGTCTAGGAATGAAATGCTAAAACTAATTAAGGAAAGGAAATGGAGAAGCTGTGCACGCTGGACAACTACCTCGAAATCCCATAAGTTGCTGATAACGAACTCGGACGACTACTGCTCCAAATCAATACCTGGATCTGCACATAGAGGTGCATGGAGTAATGATGAGTACACCAACTCAGTAGTAATGAAAATAAATCACAGTCTGAGAAATACGAAACACACAACACAGATACACCAATTCACAAAAACAGTAAATCACCAAGTCACCATAAGTATTTATCAAATACATAAGTTCATTTCCAGAAATCCCTTGAGACAAGTATAATTTCAATATATATCTCAGTAAAACTCTCAGTAAAAATCAGTTTTAAAACGAAGTAAATCGTAGTAAAAAAACTCAGTAAACAATTTATCATAAATCTGCCCCTCGGGCCAAATATCATTTCTCATAACAATCTCAGTATCAGCCCATCAGGCAACCTCACAGTCACTCCATATTAGCCCATCAAGCAACCTCACAGTCACTCAATATTAGCCCATCAGGCAACCTCACAGTCACTCAATAATAGCCCATCAAGCAACCTCACAGTCACTCAATAATAGCCCATCAGGCAACCTCACAATCACTCAGTATCAGCCCCGCGGGCAACATCACTCATTAGGTACCTGCGCTCACTAGGGGTACAGACTCCGGAGGGGCTCCTACAGCCCAAGCGCTATAACAAGCCACATCATGACATAAATCACACACAATATTGGCCCGCAACCTCTCTCATATCACAACATCCTCACAATAATGGCCTGGAACCTGACTCAGTCAGACACTCTCAACATGCCCTTCAGGCTATAAATATACCGGGTTCTCGACCCAAAATAGTATTTCATTTTCAATAAATAGTATCAAAATAATCTGAGTGTCAAAATAATTTTTCAAGAAACGACTGAGTGAAAATCATAACATATCAGTGAGGAACATAGTAAAATCATCCCTCAAGGGGTAAACAAATCGGCAGTAGGCCCCAAACATGGCTTACAGCCCAAAACATATCAAATATATATCAATACTATTAAGCATAGGCTTTAAAATCGATTTCGCAACTCAATAGTTTCCTAAATAGGGAATATATTTCCAAAGTTCCAACCTTTGCATTCCAAAACCCGTGAAAGGGTGCAGAGTCCGGGGTTTCATACCCTCAGGACAGGATTTAAAGACCTTACTTACCTCAACTAGCCCGCAAACTATTCCGCAATACGCTTGCCTTTCCAATCAACTCCCGAGTGCTCCAAATCTACCAAGTTCATATTTTTATCATCAAATTATGCTTAAGGAATGAATTCCAATTGAAAAATATCAATTTTAGCTCAAAATCCGAAATCGGTCAAAACCCGACCCCGAGCCCGCATCCCAGAACTCGACAAATTTTATACCAAAATATTCTTTATCATCTCACGAGTCCGTACATATAAAGAACGCTAAAATCGGAGTTCGTTTGGCCCCTCAAATCGACCCCTAAAGGTCTCATAATCTCAAGCCCTAACCCCACCTTTTTCTATTGATTTTCATGAATTAAACACTGAGATTATGTTCCTTAATCACCTATAATAGAGTTTTAAGGTCCGAAATACTTACCTCTATGATGAACATTGATTTTCCCTCTTCAAAATCGCCTCAAAAGCTTCTTCCCGTTCAAAAATTGTGTTAAAATAGGTTAAGGTCGCGGAAGGGTTTAATTATATTCTGTCCAGGGATTTCCGCACCTGCGACCCATTACTCGCATCTGCGGGACCACACCTGCAGTCCCCTAACCGCACCTGCGACCTTCCCGCACCTGCGGAGCCTTTTCCGCTCCTCCGGCCAAAACTTCCGCAGGTGCGGTTACACCAGCACCAACAACTGAAGCTGCAATTTTCCAATTTCAAAACTTCCGTTAATCACCCGAAACCAACCGCGAGCCCCTAGGGACCCAACCAAATATACCAACACATCACATATGATCATTCAAACTTAGTTTCACCCTCGGAACACTAAAAGTAACATCAAAACATCAAAATCACATCGGATTCAAGCCTAAGAACTTTGAAATTTCTAAAATCCACCAACGATGCCGAAACTATCCAAAAAAACTCCGATTGACCTGAAATTTTGCAGACATATCCAAAATGACATTACGAACCTGTTCCAACTTTCGGAATTCCATTCCGACCCCGATAGCCTATTTTCCACTGCCGACCGAAATTCGCCAAAAACTAACTTTCGCCAATTCAAGCCTAATTCTACACCGGACATCACAAAATTAATCTGAACACACTCCTAAGTCCCAAATCACCCAATGAAGCTATCTGAGCCATAAATCTGCATTTCGAGGTCGTTTACCAATAAGTCAACTCTCAGTTGACTTTTCTAACTTTAAGGCTATTTTTAAAGACTGAATGACTAAACTCTCACTACAACCATTCTAATTTCAAGACTACCAACTCTAACACATCAATAACAGTATAACAAACCTATAACAAGTCACTAACAGTAATTATAATGCAGGTTCTACATAACGACATACTAGGTCGTTACATTCTCCCCCTCTTAAACAAACGTTCGTCCTCGAACGGGTCTAAAAACATAACTGGAGTCTCAAACAAGTGAGGATATTTACTCTGCATCTCCCGCTCGGTCTCCCAAGTAGCCTCCTCTACTGGCTGACCTCTCCACTGTACTTTCACTGAAGCTATATCCTTGGACCTCAATTTTCTGACCTCCCGAGCCAAAATTGCTACTGGCTCTACCTCATATGAGCTAAGGAGGCAGAGACACAATAGGAGCAAGGCGGAGAATTCTTCTACAAGTTTTTCCTTCCTCTTCCTATTTTTCATTGTTGGTTATGACATTTAGTATTGTATTTTTACATACTATTATGAATAGCTAATTTGTTATTTAGGGTTTTGATTGAACCTTTTGTAGGATAAATTCTTGTTATGTTTTTATATAATTTTACCAAAGTTTAATCTCTATTTGTTCAACTACGTTCTTGTTGTAGTTAATTGAAAGGATCCTCAATTAGCTGTGCCTATTTGGTGTGTATCTACTCGAGAGAGAGTGCATATTTAGGTAATTGTTGAACAACATCACTCCCAAAGTATAGGAGAGATCCATAACCGATGGTTTAAAGGTTCGATTAGAGATAACAATACCTTGGGTGCAATCTAAAGTGAACTGTAATATAAGTTAGCTAGCGTAGCTCGAGAGAGTACGTCTAGTAGATTATTGTAATTACTCGAGAGAGATTTACACTAGCATGAGTGTTCATGATTGATAGAGAATATTTAGGCGAAATTATAGAAGACATAGCGGGAAGGATTCCGACAATTGGAGAGATCATAACTCTAGACCTCCTTAATCGTTTCTCCGACCCGTAGTATCTTTAGTATTAATTTACTATTTTAAATTGTTAGTTAATTAGATATAAGAATCTTAATATTTATAACATAGGAATTGTTCGAGCTTATCTTCTTAGCAATATTGAACAGCTGTAGCTAAGACTTAGTTCTCTGTGAGATTCGACTCCGGACATGTAAACCAGATTATATTTGCAACGACCGCTTTGTCCTTTTTATAAGGCATAGTTGGGCGTGACCAAATTTTGGCGCCGTTTCCGGGGAACTAACGGTGTAGCTGTAGGTGTACATATTGCTAGGTTTCAAGTTTGAATTTGTTTTCAGTATTTGATTTTTATTTTCTTTATTTTAATTTTATTTTTTATTTTAAAAAAATATGGCATCATGGAATTATGATAGTTTGGATGCTGGTAATTCTACTTTTGATCCTCGTTATGCATAATGTGGAGGAAATCACCTAGGGCAAAATTATCAAAATATTTCCGAGAACGACTTGTGTGCACCAACTCAATCTTATGTGTGGAATGTTGTGATATGTGTGGTGGTCAAGATGGTCACTTTCATGGTTGTGCTTATGTTCCTTATCTTCCCCCAACCCCTTACTTTGATAGTTCTTCTTTTTCTTGTGAAGTTAATAGGAACAAAGAACCCAGGGATGATGGCCTGAAAAAGATCGAGAATATGTTAAAGTGCCTTCTAGAACAAAATAATGAGAAACAATTGCAGATAGAAAGGCAAGAGGCAACTATTCGCAAGTTGGAGGCTCAATTGAGTCATGTGGTTGGAGTTGTTAATGCTCAACAAGCCAATATTGGTAATAGTAGCCAAGAAGAGCGTGAGTTTGAGGTGTTAATTGAGGAGGTCATAGTAGAACATCAACAACCTAGCCAACTACAATTTGAGGATGTCGATGCTGAAAAAGTGAGACTAGAGTCAGCCAAGGGCTTTGAGGATATAAATTTTGTTGACTCTAGTATCATTGATGTTGAGGATGTTGAAAGTCCTGAAGTTCATGTGTTTGAGCGCATTGGTCCTCACTCCAAACATTTTTCCACATTGGGCTTAGATGATGATATGGAAATAGAGTCATCCTAGTCGATTGAGGAGTCAAGGAATGAAGAACAAGGTGCCTACATCCTGGAATTTTTCTTGCCAGAAATAGAGGACTACATACCTCATCTAAAAGCCAAGAAGTGTAAAATAATACAATGGTTGCTTGGGCCAATTAGATTTGTTCCACCACCCTTGGAGAATAACCGAAAACTTGAATCCAAATTGGAGGCTCAATACATAAGTTCAAGGCGGAGGAAAAAAGTGATTCACGTCGTGCCGCGACGTTAAATCAAGCGCTTGTTGGGAGGCAACCCAGTTTTTTTTTTTATATTTTTAATTTAGTTTATTTTATTAATTTATTTATTTTTATTATTGTATTTTTCTTGTAGTGTAGATTTTTAATTTGTAGGATCATGGAACGCGAAGCCATTGGAAGGATGCAACAAAAAACCATTGGTTGGAACTAAGTGTGAGGTACCCGCACGGAGGACCAGGCCTGGGAGAAGTCTGAGTACCCCATGAGATGCTATGTGCTTCGGCCTTTGGCCTACCAGGGAGTTTCTTTTACCCTCTTATAGTTATGATGTGTATTGGGGACAATGCATAATTTTAAGTGTGATGTGAGGAGATTGTTTGGGTGACTTTCTATGCTATTTTAGTTGTGTTAGTTTAAATAAGTTATTTAAATTTTTTTTATAGAAAATATTGGACTTTTCCCGACGATGGATCTATTAGACAATTTTCTTGAGGGAATTAAGTCTAAAGAAGAAAAAAGATTTTCTTTTATTAGGTAGTGTATCAATTCCACCTTGTTTTTTCTTTGTGTCGTGGTTCTTTTCCAAGGGTTTTGTTTGAACCGGGTGTAGTTAGTTTTTTTTAGGAATATGAGCTATTGTGTTGTGTTTTGAATTGAAACAATATCTCTTGACTTTGTTATGTCTTGAGAATAGTGAGTACTTTGGTTGTGACACTTAGGCTCAGTTTTTGACTCTTGTATAAGTACCTTAAATTGTATGATTTTAAATTTGCTTAACTGCTTTGACTAGAGTGTCTTGATGAATCCAATCCTGAGTGAGTTAAGTGCCATATGTGTGTGAGGTTTGTGTGTTATTCTGTGCATTGCATTTGATGTCTAGAACTTGCCCTGTATGTTTGCAAAGCGAAATAGTAGTTTTGTTCAGTCTTGGAAGTGATATAGGCGTTTCTTTGTTGAGCCAGCTATGTATATTTTACCCGCCTAATTATTATGTATCGTAGTTAACCCCTTTGAGCCTGTAATCCCTGTTTCTTTGGCAACCACATTACAAGTCTTACCTATTTGTTTGAATTAACCATCTATTTGAACCTTCTAACCTCTCATGAGCACTTAAATTTTATGAACTGTGTAAAAGTTAAAGTGTGGGGTGGTTGATTTGGCTTTTGAGTGGAACTAATGAAATAAGGAGAAATGTGCACTGTGTTGATAAAGTAAGATCCACTTTAAAAAAAAAAATTAGTCGTATTGTTGTGAAAAAAATAATTTCCTTGATAAGTGGTGACTCTTGATGTAATTGTGCTTAAAGAAGTATGAGGTAATAACATTGATGTGAAGATGGAGTTTGGTTTGATATAAGTATGTGGTTTGAATGTTAAAGTATATGTATTAAAGTGCTTAGAGAAGTGTAGTCACTCGTATATCTAAATGTACCATACCCGTCTCGCATCATACATTACAACCAAAAAAAGTCCTACTTGATCCTAGACTGAATGAGCTCGATTAGTGGAGTAGTACACTACGGGCTAACCTATGGTGCGTCTTTTGTAGCATATGAATGTTATTTCTGAGAGTGAGTAAATTCTTTCTATCTTGAGTTCCTAAGTGTTCTTAAATTTATTGTGTGGAACTACTCTCTTTTGTTGTGTGAGGACACTTGATTCATGAAGGAAAGGTAATATCAGTGACATCTACGTTAGAGTAAGTGGGTGAGTTGTAAATAATGCGTGGTACTTGTGAGTCAAATCTTGAGGTGAAGATGTTACACCCTTGTGCTTAGTCTATTTTAGATATTCTTGGTGTGATGAGTTAGGAGAATTGCTTAAAAAGATCGTGTCTATATAAAATGTAGTTTGATTGCTCGAGGACGAGCAATAGATTAAGTGTGGGGTGTTTATGATAGGCTATAATTGCGTATTTTAGTCGCTTATTACACTCTAATTTACTACACTTTAATTGAGTTTGAGCTTTAATCGCTAGTGTTTTGCACTAATTGTGTGTTTTATGCCTTATAGGAGTGATTCCGAGCTATATAGATATTATGGAATGAATTCCAAGTGATTTGGAGCTTTTAAGTCTGAGAAAAAGCCCAATAAATTGAGCCGGAATCGTGTTCGGGGTCAAATTTGATAGTTAAGAACAAACGAAGACTCGAATAGGTATATTGCGCATTATCTAGTAAAATAGACATAACTCTTCTCTCCAAACTTCATTTGGACTATATAATATATGGTTGGAAAGATAACTCAAAGGTCTACAACTTTTATGTTTTACGTTTTTCCAAATATTAAACGGAACAGGGTGAAAAACGCGGTCGAAATCGCGACCGCGGAACTGGACGCGGGCAGAATCAGAGCACTGGTAAATGACCACGTCGCGCCGCGTTTGGCTGCGGCCGCGAGCGTTCATGCTTTAAAAAAAAACAGTCCGTTTTCGCGTGGGAGAAGGTATACTTGTTTGGGTCCGACTCTACTTGGTATATATACATGGAAAAACGGTATTTTGGAGAGGGGACATATTTTGAACACAAATTCGACCTAAGGAGGCAGAGACACAATAGGAGCAAGGCGAAAAATTCTTCTACAAGTTTTTCCTTCCTCTTCCTATTTTTCATTGTTGGTTATGACTTTTAGTATTGTATTTCACATACTATTATGAATAGCTAATTTGTTATTTAGGGTTTTGATTGAACCTTTTGTAAGATAAATTCTTGTTATGTTTTTATATAATTTTGCCAAAGTTTAATCTCTATTTGTTCAACTACGTTCTTGTTGTAGTTAATTGAAAAGATCCTCAATTAGGTATGCCTATTTAGTGTGTATCTACTCGAGAAAGGGTGCATCTTTAGGTAATTGTTGAACAATATCACTCCCAAAGTATAGGAGAGATCCATAACCGAGGGTTTAAAGGTTGGATTAGAGATAAATACCTTGAGTGCAATCTAAAGTGAACTGTAATATAAGTTAGCTAGCGTAGCTCGAGAGAGTGCGTCTAGTAGATTATTGTAATTACTCGAGAGAGATTTACAGTAGCATAAGTGTTCATGATTGATAGAGAATACTTATGCAAAATTACAGAAGACATAGCGGGAAAGATTCCGATAATTGGGAAAATCATAACTCTAGACCTTCTTAATCTTTTCTCCGACCCGTAGTATTTTTGTTAATTTACTATTTTAAATTGTTAGTTAATTAGATATGAGAATCTTAATATTTATAACATAGAAATTGTTCGAGCTTATCTTCTTAACAATATTGAACAGTTGTAGCTAAGCCTTAATTCTCTGTGGGATTCGACTTCAGACTTGTAAATCGAATTATATTTGCAACGATCGCTTTATCCTTTTTATAAGGCATAGTTGAGTGTGACCAACCAACAATTAGAAATGGATCGAAGTTGAATGTTCAGCCCACTTTATCTTTACCGGGTGATTCGCACAAATAGGGTCATTTAGTATTTAATCGCGTAAATTTTTTTTTTGGGGAAAATTAACCTCTGCGCTAGAATTTAGAAGCAAGCTCCTGGCAGTTGTCACAAGTTTAGCAAATTATGGTGATCGTCATGAATATTATTGGCCAATTCATGGTGATCACCGTATATCATAACATAGTGTGTACTAATACGGTGATTATCACGATTTTGCTACATATTCTTAAAATTCTGGTGATCGTTAAAAGTTCCGATAAAATTTCTAATCATTACTATAACATGCTAGGTAAATATTCTATTGATCTACTCCAAAGGACTTCAAATTTGATATACAATTTTCTATTATCAATCCAGATAATTTTCAATTGTTAAATTCAGTCTAAACCTCAAAAATTAATACTCACTTCGTCTTCTGCAACAAGTTTTTTTTTCTCGCTCAATAACATTCAACATTGATGTTTTTTTTTTAAATCTCTCCAACCAAACCAATTCAAATCATTGATGATAGATAATATAACCTTAATGGAATAATTACAACCACATAATTTGTTAGAGAACATATAAAGTTGCAACAATAACAACAACACAATAAAATCCTAGGGGTACAAGAGGGTAGTGTGCACGCATACATTACCCCTATCCCGAGAGAGTAGAGAGGCTATTTTCGAAAACCTTCGGCAGGAAGACGAAAGAGATAATATATCAGTACAGAAGCTATACGAATAATAACATCATCATAAAAATAAAAAAAATAGATGAAAATCAAAAGCAATAACCAGTAAAGAGAACTGACACTATGAAAACGAGAACATATAAAGTTATTTTTTTTATTTTAGTTGTGTGCTCATAATTTATTGGAAGAAGCATCATCATAAAAATCAGAAAATAGATGAAAATCAAAAGCAATAACCAGTAAAGAGACCCGGCATTGTAAAAACGAGAACATGTAATGTTTTTTTTGTTTAGTTTTTAGTTGTGTGCACATAATAAAATGAAGGAAAATAGGAAATTATAAGAAGATGGAGAAGGGAGAAGAAGGAAAAGAAAAGAAAACTCGAACGGTGTCTTTAAAATGCTAAGATATTTTTATTACTCCCTCCGGTTCACAATAAGTGACTAGTTTACTTTTAGCACGCCCGTTAAAAAATACGAAATTCTATACAAAATTATTTTTTGGCTTTCTCTCTCCTCTCTAACGTTTCTCTCTCTCTTTCTAACGTCTCCCTATCCCCAACGTTCCACTTACCTGCCCTAAACCCCCCACCCCACCCCGCGACACTAACCCCCCACCCCCCATTAGCACCCACACCGGCAGCCGCCGCAGGTGCTGCTCCAGGTAAGTTTATTCTTTTATTCCATCCTCTCCTTAGCCCTCTCTTTCCCGCTCTCTAGCCCTCTCATTCTTTCCCTTCTTTTTCTCTCCTTCTCCCCCCTGCCTTTTCTGTCTCGCCGGCGGTCAGTTTCAGATCCGGCGACCCTTGGTTTCCGGCGACACTTGCCCTTCATCTTTTTCCACTATTTTTTCCCCTTTTCCGCTACCCTTGTTTTGTGTGTGTGGGCGTATCTGTTTCTTTGGATAGGTGCAGATTTTTTCGGTAAGGACAGACTGTTTCCCGGTGGGTTCAATTTTTCGGCAGGTTTCATAAACCCCGGCGACTATCGGACAGTGGTACGATAGGTAGCAGCAGGATGTCCAACGTTATTGAGCGAATTCTGACACACTTCGGGAAAATCCGCGCCAGGTTCATTTGTTGTATTTTATCTGGTATCCGTGGCATCGGTATTTTATTGTTGTATTTTTTATTTTTAGTATTTATTTATTTATCTATTTATTCCTTTCCTTTTATTTAATTTTTATTTATCTATTTATCGATTTATTTATTCTTTTCCTTTTGCTTGCCTGTATTGTTGATATCTATCGTTTCCGGTTTAGATTTTTAGTTAGACCTGTTGGCTTACACCTGCTTCTGTCCACCACTTTAGTATTATAGCTAATACATAGTTTGCCTCTGCTTAGTCGGTACCTTTAATAGTACCTTGTGCACCTGTAGGTTTCTGTTTAGCCTATTCCTTTGTAGTCTTCTTTTTAGCTTTGTACTGGTCTAGTGGCCGGGCCGAGCGATGATGGAGTGAGGGCATGTCCTCAGGGGAAGCAGGGGGAGCGAGGGGTAGATGGGAAGGGTGGAAAGGGGGGGGGGGGGG
>ML250686.1:38330-52349 GCA_005239495.1 Nicotiana undulata
TATCTGTCCACCACTTTAGTATTATAGCTAATACGTAGTTTGCCTCTGCTTAGTCGGTACCTTTAATAGCACCTTGTGCACCTGTAGGTTTCTGTTTAGCCTATTCCTTTGTAGTCTTCTTTTTAGCTTTGTGATGGTCTAGCGGTCGGGCCGAGCGATGATGGAGTGAGGGCATGTCCTCCGGGGAAGCGAGGGGTAGAGGGGAAGGGTGGCAAGGGGGGTAAGGCACCTTCTAGGTTGAGAGTGGGGTCATGGAACATAGGGACTCTAACGGGAAAGTCGATAGAGTTGGCAAAGATTCTTCATAAAAGGAATATTAACATAGCTTGTGTCCAGGACACTAGATGGGTGGGGAACAGGGCCCGGGAGGCTGATGGGTTTAAGTTGTGGTATTCAGGGAGGGTGAGAGGGAAGAACGGGGTAGGCATTTTAGTTAACAAGGACCTTAGAGAGATAGTGGATGAGGTTAAGAGGGTGAATGATAGGTTGATGGCCATTAAGATAATTTTGGGGAGGTATACTCTGAACGTAGTTAGTGCATACGCGCCTCAGGTAGGTTTAGATGAGGAGGTTAAAAGACAATTTTGGGAAGATTTGGATGGGTTGGTGCGGGGTATTCCGCCCACCGAGAAGCTTATTATAGGGGGTGATTTTAACGGTCACAAAGGGAGGTCGCCTGAGGGGTATGACGGTGTGCATGGTGGCTTCGGGTTTGGAGATAGGAACGGAGGAGGTACTTCGTTGCTGGAGTACGCTAAGGCTTATGAGTTTGTGATTGCTAACTCGTGTTTCCCGAAGAAGGCGGACCACCTGATAACTTTTCGGAGTACGGTGGCCAAGACCCAGATTGACTATCTGCTTCTCCGGAAAGGTGATAGAGGTCTATGCATGGATTGCAAGGTCATTTCGAGTGAGAACTTTACGACCCAACATATGCTTTTGATAATGGATCTGGAGATCAGGTGGATGAGGAAGAAGAGGGTTTTGTCTTGTATCCCTAGGGTCAGGTGGGGCGCATTGACTAAAGATAAGGCCCAGGAGTTGGGGGGAGAAGTTGCTGGCTATGGGGGCCTTGAGGAGTTGCGGAGATGCGAGCTGTATGTGGTCAATGACAACAGATTGTATTAGATAGGCGGCGAGAGAGGTGTTAAGAGTCTCAAAGGGCTTTTCTGGTGGCCATAAAGGGGACTGGTGGTGGAACGATGAGGTCCAAGGTAAGGTGGACGCAAAGAAAGCGGCGTATTTGAAGCTAGTCGAGAGTATAGACGAGGGGCAGAAGAGTGCCAACAGGGAGGGGTACAAGAAGGCAATGAGAGAGGCAAAGTTGGAGGTTACTGCAGCCAAGATCGCAACGTTTAGTCGTTTATATGAGTAACTTGGGGTTAAAGGCGGGGACAAGAAGTTGTACAGGCTAGCAAAGGCGAGGAGCGGAAGGCTCGAGATCTGGACCAAGTGAGATGCATAAAAGACGAGGAGGGAAGAGTGTTAGTGGAGGGGGCACAAATTAGGCAGAGATGGCAGGCATACTTCCATAAACTCTTGAACGAGGAAGGAGATAAGGGTATCACGTTTGGGGAGTTGGAGTACTCGGAGCGTCAGCGATATTTTGGATACTGTAGACGCATATGAGTGGGGGAGGTGGTAGAGGCTATGCGTAGGATGAGTAGGTGTAGAGCGACTGGTACGGATGAGATCCCGGTGGAATTCTGGAAGAGTCTGGGCACGGAGGGTTTGGAATGGCTTGCTAGGTTGTTTAACATCATTTTTAGGACAAATAAGATGCCCGAAGAGTGGAGGCGGAGCACGATGATCCCGTTGTACAAGAATAAGGGGGATGTCCAAAACTGTAACAACTATAGGGGCATCAAGTTGTTAAGCCATACGATGAAAGTGTGGGAGAGGGTGATTGAAGGGATATTGAGGAGGTGTGTGTCCATCTCCGAGAACCAGCTTGGTTCATGCCGGGGCGGTCGACTACTGAGGCCATTCACATTGTGAGGAGATTGGTGGAGCGGTATAGGGCGGTGAAGAAGGATTTGCATATGGTGTTCATTGACCTGGAGAAAACATATGACAAGGTACCGAGAGAGGTTATTTGGATATTCTTGGAGGCTAGAGGTGTGCTTGTAGCATATATCAGAGTGATTCAGGACATGTATCACAGGTGAGGACATCAGGAGGAGACTCTGATTACTTTTCGGTTGAGATGGGGTTGCATCAAGGATCAACACTTAGCCCGTTTTTGTTTTCCCTGGCGATGGATTCTTTGACGCGTCACATTCAAGAGGAGGTGCCTTGGTGCTTGTTATTTGCGGATGACATAGTACTGATTGATGAGACGCGAGGTGGCGTTAACGAGAGGCTGGAGGTCTGGACACATACTTTAGAGTCGAAGGGTTTCAAGTTAAGTAGGAACAAAACAGAATATTTGGAGTGAAAGTTCAGTGGTGTTACCCAGGAGGCAGACGGGGATGTGAGACTCGACACACAAGTCATTCTCAAGAGAGAAAGTTTCAAGTATCTGGGATCCATAATTCAGAAAGATGGGGAGATAGATGAGGATGTTACTCACCGTATCAGAGCAGGATGGGTGAAGTGGAGGCTCGCTTCCGGTGTCTTGTGTGATAAGAATGTGCCTTTAAAACTTAAGGGTAAGTTCTACAAGGTAGTGGTCAGACCGACTATGTTGTATGGGGCAGAGTGTTGGCCAGTCAAAAAGTCTCATGTCCAGCAAATGAAAGTAGCGAAAATGAGGATGTTGAGATGGATGTGTGGGCATACTAGATTGGATAGGATTAGGAATAAAGTTATTCGGGACAAGGTGGGAGTGGCCCCGATGGAGGCTAAGATGCATGAGGCAAGGTTGAGATGGTTTTGGCATGTTAAGAGGAGAAGCATAGGTGCCTCAGTCAGGAGATGTGAGAGGTTGGTCGTGGGAGGTGAGAGGAGGGGCAGAGGTAGACCGAAGAAGTCATGGGGTGAAGTGATCAGGCGGGACATGGCGCAGCTTGAGCTGTCTGAGGACATGACCCTAGATACAAGGGTGTGGAGGTGTAAGATTAGGGTGGAAGGTTAGGTAGTCGTGCGTTTCTCGTTGTCTTCCCTAGTCCGTTGGTATTAGTGCTAGTATGGTTCCCTCTTTTCCTTAGTTTTCTATAGTCGCGTGTTATGTTCTGTTACTACTTACCTTCAGTAATTCCATAGTTGCTAGCAGTACTTCGCCATAGTCTCGTATGCTGCCTCGGACCCTTTGCCTGAATAGACTATCTTGCTATAGCTTGTTATTTGTACCTCTTTCATATTCTTTGTTGTTATCTCTGATTTAGTTTTAACGATTTGTCTTGCTATCACTTGGTATCAGGGCTCCCTTCACTTTCGCTAGCCGATGGTCATTTCGAAAACAGTCTCTCTACCCTCCAGGGTAGGGGTAAGGTTGCGTATATCCTACCCTCTCCAGACCCCACATGGTGGGAATATACTGGGTAGTTGTTGTTGTTGTCTATACAAAATTACCTATTATGACTAAATTACCTCTAATTAAACATTTAATGTGAGGAGTAAGAACACTTTTTAGGGATATGTACATATGAGTTATTTTGTAAAAACAAATTGAATTCTTTCTTGATTACATAACTGGACACTTATTTTAAATCAAAATAAAAAAAGAAGCTGGTCACTTATTGTGAACCAATGTGAGTAGGGTCAAAATTTAGATGGTAGTCCTTCCGTATTCATCCATCTTAAAAACTTATTCTTTACCAATTGATTTTGATGTGATAAAAGCAAGTCTAGATGGCTTCACTTTTTATTAACATCCAGTAAAACTCTGTTATAGCAATCGGAAACACTCAATTAAAAGGATATATAAAGGAGAAAAGGGGGAAATTATATATCACAGAAAAAATCTTCAGCATCTTTTTTTCTCTTTCAAATGTTTGTTTGGTAATGGTCGGGGCTGTGATTTATCCACATGTTTCGGTAGTTTTAGCTTAAAGTCTCTTGTACTTGGAAGCACATAAAGAGTCTCAGCCGTTCAAAGAATCGTGTCAAAAAGAGAAGCTTATCCTTAATTTCCATTATTAGGAAAATGACTCCTTTCCTCTCTTACCATGTTTCATGGGTAATATTTTATATTTCTATAGTATTATCTCATATTGTTCATCTTGTCCTTGTTTTCTTGGCTATTATACCTAACAGGCTGAGACCATGCCACGATTAAGGCTAATTAAGACGGTGTTTGGCTAAGTTTATAAGCTAGCTACACTGACTTATAAGTATATTTTTGCTTATCTACACGTTTGGTAAATATCCAAAGTGCTTATAAGTTAAATAGCTATAAGTCATAAGTTGGTCACCCTCAACTTATGTATTTTTTGCATATAAGCGCGTTTAGTTTGACCAAATTTTTTACTAGTTTATCCTTAATAACATTTTTTAATTCACAAAATATTTTTCTCAAAATAAATTTCCTAATTTTCTCTTCATTCCATATTCGTTGTTCATCTTTTTTTTTATTTATAAAGAAACTTTTTAATTTATAAACTTTTGTAAGATTTTAAGGGTATTTTAGTCATTTTAACAAAATAACAACTTATTAACACTTTTCTATCAAACACATCAGTTACTTATTATCAGTTTTACCTCTATCCAAGCACGTAAATGTTAATCTAGAAAATCTGCTTTAACACTTAAAATGATTTTCTAACACTTTAAACTTGTAACTATTTATAATTAGCTAATCTAAAGGGGTTGTAAATTTACTCCTCTAATTTAGATCAGAGTCCAAAATTATGAGTACACCATTCTAAAATCAATCTTCTGCTTTCCGGATAGTGAGGTCGGTGTAACGCGGCGAAGTGTCACCTTCTGTTCCAGTTTCAGAATTTTGATAAGTTATAAGTCGTTTTCCATGTATCTTAATCTCCTGCCGACCATTCACACTTGTCTAATACTCTATACTTCCTTGCTCACTCTTCTAACCCTAAAATTCTCAGCTCCATTTTTCAGACGACACTTGTAATACTTCTGGAGAATTCGCTTTTCCTATATAAAGTGGCTACACTCTTATTAACGAATTCCACCATCACAAAGAACAAGCTTATTCAAGTCTATTAAACAAAGATATAGTGTGTTTTTTCTTAATCTTCTTTACGTTCAGCATCTTGATAAGGTAAAGAAATGGCACAACACGGTACAAGCCAAAACCAAATGCAGCTAGTTGATGAACATGGTAACCGTGTTCATGAAATGGGGGGCACTGGTACTCAAGGAACTGCTATGGGGTTTGCCCCTGCTGCTACAGGTACTGATGCCATGAACAAAGAGCATGAACATCAACATGAAGGGCAACAACAACTTCGTCGTTCTGGTAGCTCTAGTTCCAGCTCTGTAAGTTCTCTGTAATCGTAAGACCTCTATATTTTTCATTCGTTTCATTTTATGTAACACTATTTGACTGGACACAAAGGTTGTGAAAGAAATAAAAACTGTAGGCACATATCAAAAGTATATCTTTAGAACTTTTATTTTAAACATGCAATATATGACATTTCTATTTTTATAAGCGCATGTCATTCCGGATAGATCTAGAATAAGAAGTTTAAAGTCAAAGAATAATAATTAAAAAGAAACGTGTAATTCGTTTTGGAATAAACTAAAAAGGAAAGAGAGTCATATTAAGTAAAAAAGGAGTGTAATTATTTCTTTTACCTCATTTATTGACTTGAATAATATTGTGGCGATGCAGTCGGAGGATGATGGGGAAGGAGGAAGGAGGAAGAAGAATAAGGGAATAAAGGAGAAGATAAAGGAGACATTAACTGGAGGTGGTACTGATGACAAGAAGGAATTAGGTGATCATCAACAGACTGCACAAACTACTACTGCTGATCAAACTGAAGGAGGAGAGAAGAAGGGAATGATGGAGAAAATCAAGGAGAAGATCCCTGGGATGCATTGAAGTCTCAATTACATCTTATCATCACCTTGGAGGGTGGAACGATTCGAGGCAGTCTATGAAGTCCTTTTTTATGCGCAGAGTGTGAGTGAACGTTCATTACGAGTGTGTTATTCAAGTCGAGTGATATATAGCTAGTCATAAAGCATGGTGTTCCCACTTTTCTGTATATACAACAAGGCCATGCCCTGCTTCCTTAAGAAGCAAGCAAGTGGCTATTCTTTCCTGCTTCCTGTCATGGATGGCAATTGCGTTTGTATCTATAGTGTTCTGTGGTATGTTTGCCTATGCCTAATATAATGCGGTTTTTGGAAATAAATATACTCCATCAATTATCTTTAATGTTATTTGATTAATTATATTACAGTATATTGTTTTATACTTCAATATCACACAAGAGGGCTTATTTGTGTAGTGTCTAATTTTTTGCGTAGGAGAACCTGGTTATATGTTCCTTATACTACTGCTGCGAAATAATAAATATAGAAAGTAAAGAGCACAAGTATTTTTTCGTGGACACCTGGCTCAAAAGGTGAAAAAATCATGACATACTACCCAATAGGATTTTTCCCGACACTTCACTAAATCTTTGAGCAAAAAACAATATTTATAAAACTCTTTGTAAACCTAAGGATTACCTCTAACCCTTTGTGGCAACCCGTCTCTAGCTATTGCGACAACTTCAAGTTAACTCTAAGCACTTGAATACTACACTCAAAGTACCTAGTACAATTGCTTCTAGATAAAGTTGAAAGGTACAACTCAAAAACCCTACTACGACGAAACTAGAATAAAAGACAAGCATTTGGAACTGACTCTTCTATCTGGTTCATGTAGCTTCAGGTTCGCACACTTTGAATCACATGAGTTGCTTGAAAAATGCCTAGCTATTTTGCTCTCTACTCACGTTTAACTTCAGCGTTTGTATGTACCTGTAAAATGAGAACATCCTGAAATATAAAGAGTTAGTAAAATAGGAAATAAATAGAAGTCTAATGCTCTACTCTTCCTTTGTGGAAGAGTTCTAGTTATCTTCAACTTCTAACTCCTCCCTTATGTAGAATAGAGTTCTCGTCGAGTAAGGAATCCTTCTCCTTATTACTTATGCAACCTTTTCGTTCAGGAGATATCAGATATAACCACTTAAGCTTATCTTCTTCATGTGCATGCCTTGTGCTCGGATTTGCCTGTGTTTGTGTACAATGTGTATGGACTTATTTCATGCTTGAGTATATTTTGGTAGTATTTTTATTTTATTTTTATTTTTGTTCAATGAGAAAGAATTGAATTTGGGCCAATTGGGGGCTCATTTTCGGATTTGAGTGGTCCAGCAAGACAAAGGCCCATTCTTCTCAATTCGTTAGCCCACTCTCCACTTAAATACAAGATTTAATCTTAGCCATTGATTCTCCTCCAATCTAATGATCCATGTCAATTCTTACACCCATATTTAAACCCAATTATAACCAAACTCTAACCTACCTTTTTAATCTCCTAAATTCCTAAGACTAAAAAAAGGGACAACCATCTCGTTGGATTGAAGGAAATCAGCCACTCAGCTCCCAATTCCCAAAAAAACTTTAGAGAATAACCTAATTCCTCAACAACTACAACCTAACGGCAGCCCCATCTTCTTCACTCAAAAAAACCCCACACACCCTCTCTCTCTCTCTCTCTCTCTGCCTCACTCCCCTTCTCGCCGGCCAGCCGCCAGACTTGACAACCAGTGGGTCTGGTCGTCCACCCACGCCCTCTCCCTTTCCCTTATTCCTCCACTATTATTCACACATCATAGAGAGCTCACCGTATCCGCTCAAGAGATCTGGACAGAAACTCGCCATTGTTTCCTCGCCTCATCACTCTCTATATTTTACCTTTGCCGGTTCCCGTCGAAGCCCGTGGTCGACTGAAATTCCGGCACACTCCCTGCTTTCTGGCGACCTTTCCTTGCTTTGTGTTTTCTGACACTGAAGTGCTGATTTGAGGTTCCGTCTCACTGGTCTTTGTTCGTTTCCGGGTTCGTGTTTGAGATTTCTATCGATTTGAGTTCCAATTGTAACTGTGTTCGGCTCCCATCTGTGTAACTGTTAGACATCTTCGTCAATTGAAAATTCCAGTTTTCAGGTTCAACTCTTTGCATATTACTTTCATCTAATGGTGTTGATTTCTCATTTTAGGACATTTGGATACTAGTAATGAATTTTGAAGTTGGTTTTCATTCTTGAATACTCTATATTGTTGAGTTTCCTCCCTTCTTTTTGACTTAATGTGTGAATCCATATCTTTGTTGAGATTTTGGCGCTTGAGAAAATGCGTAGGCTTAGTGTCGGTTAATGTTGCTATTCAAGTAGCATGCTAAATTTTGTCTATTGCATACTTTGTTGGATGAACGTGGGTCAAGGGAGTAGGAAGAGGCTAGAAATGAAAAGTTAAAAATATGGGCGTGGACCGAATTTCCTTTTATTTATCTTCCTTTTATTTACTTTACTTCATTGTATTATTCGCTAGTAGCATGATTTTCGACGTTCACGTAATATAGTTATGATTTTCAAAATTAAAACCAAAGTATGTGTTCGCGCAACGTTGGGCGAACTTTCTTAATATTAATAAAGTGTTATTAATTGTGTACACGTACGGGTGACATGATTTAAGCGCCAATTTTCAAAATAAAATCAAGGTACGCGTTCGCGCGACTTTGGACAAGTCTTCTTAAATAATTAAGCGTGACAAATTGTGTACACGTACGCGTGACATGATTTAAGCGCCGTTTTTCAAAATAAATTCAAAGTACACGTTCGCGTGACTTTGGCCAAATAATTCTTATTAATCAGTGCTATTAATTATGTATACGTACGCATGACATAATTTTTTGCGCACTAAATAAAATGAGTACACGTACGCGTGACTCGTTTCAAGATAATTTCTTAATTGAGCGGTAGGTAAAATGCACATAGGTTCTAAAATACGTAGTTAATAAATTTAATTAAGCCAGGTATGATTAAAGAGACCGTTCTAGAACCACGGAACTCGGGAGTGCCTAACACCTTCTCCCCGATTAAAAGAATTCCTTATTCGGTCTTCTCGTTTCGTAGACTTTAGAACGGAGTCAATTTTTCCTCGATTTAGGATTCTAAAATAAATCGATGACTTGGGATACCATATAATTGTCCCAAGTGGCGACTCTGAATAAAATAATTAATCTCATTTTGATTATTGTCACTTAAAGTGGAAAAACTCCCTATTCCCCTCGGAAAAGAGGAGGTGTGACACATGGAGTCAGGCATCATATATCAATCTAATGATACTAGCTATCTAAGAAGCATCAACAAACAATTAGAGCACAAAAATAGTTGATTATCATTGATACTAGTAATCCACAAAGCATAAAGAAAAATAAAGATACTGGATCATGAGCAAAAAGAACAAAAGAATCCCATCCGGGTCATTGGTTTGTCTAACTAGGCTAGAAAGGTTTCAAGGCTGGGAGTTCTTTGTTTCTATCCTGAAGTAGCTTTAACATATCATGAAGAATGCGTTCATTCTTCTCCTTCTCCTTTGCAAGCTCAGCGCTAAGAGCTTCCCTCTTAGTTTCTACTTTAGCCAGCCTCTTCTTCGGCCTCTCAATCTCAACATCCTTAGCACCACTCTCTTGCATCAAGGCTCTCACTTTGTTGTTCATATGTACCTTCTTGGATGAACCAAGTTGTAACGACCCGACTTGTCGTTTTGAGCTCTAGCATGCCGTTTGGCGGTTTGAGGCCATGAGTGGCTTCACTTTAGGTATTATGACTTTTACGTGTGGTCGGAATTGAATTTTGTGAAGTTCGGAGTTGATTTGGAAAGAAAATTCTCATTTCGGAAGTCTTAAGTTGGAAGAATTGACCAAGGTTGGAATTGTGAGAAAACAACCTCAGAATTAGGATTTGAAGGTTCCAACAGGGTTGTAAGATGATTTTGGATTTGAGCGTATGTCCGAATCGGGTTTTGGATGGTTCAGGAGCATTTCGGGTGCGATTCATGGTTTTGACGTTGTTTGATGTTGAGGCCTCTAGCAAGTTTATGTTATGCTATGTGACTGGTTGGTGTGATTGGACGGGGTCCCGGGGGCCTCGGGTGGATTCCGAATGGTCAACGGATCGAATTTGGATTTGGAGGAAGAGTTGAAGCAACTGGGAATCTGGTGTGATCTCACCTACGTGAAGAGGACAACAGGTGCGCACCTACAGAAGTGGCCCAGAGGTTGCATAAGCGAAAAGGGAGTAAGGGACTGGCATACCTGCGGAAGATTTGCCGCAGAAGCGGAAGCGCACCGGCGGGTGATTGAGCGCAGAAGCGGGCTGGGCAGTTGGGGGCATTTCCACAGAATTGGAATTTTTTCTGCACCTGTGGAACAGCAGTAGCGGTCCAGTGAGCGCAAATGCAGAGGACGACTGGGCAGTGTGGTCTTTTAAAGCGGAGTTTTGGCTCAATTCCACTTCATTTCGTCCATGTGAGCCGATTTTTGAGCAGGTTTGGAGTGCCATCTTCATCCTCTATTATGGGGTAAGTGACTTTTTCTCATTTTGAGTTAAATACTTGGATTATATATAGATTTTAACATGGAAATTAGTGGAAATTTGGGAATTTTGGAAGAAACCTAGAAATTGATATTTTTGGATTTTGACCACGAAATTGGGCATGGAATTAAGAATAAATTATATGTTTGAGCTCGTGGTGTTATGTGTAAAGTTTATCTTCGAAATTTTTTGGAATCCGGGCACGTGGACCCGAGGGTTGCTCTATCGACTTTTCAAGCGGAGTTGGGAATTTGTCTAAATTAATTTTTTATGAGTATTAGAGTATATTTTTATTGGTTTGCATATTGTTTGACTAGTTTTGGAGAGATGGGCATCGATTTGAGGCATTAGAAGGGCTTTGGAGCCTGAAACTTCGGAGCGAGGTAAGTCTCCTGTCTAACTCTATGAGGGGGAAACTACCCCTAGGTGTTATAATTGATATTTTCTACTTGTTGCGGGGGCTACGTACGTACGAGGTGATGAGAGTCTGTACGTAGCTAATTTCATGTCATTGTCCGGGTAGACTTAGGTTCACACCATGCTATATTTGTATTATAGGGGTTATCCTTGCTTGTTAGTTCCTTTATTTCGCATTACGACTTGAAACTAGACATGCATAGAGTGATAGACTTGCTATTGTAGATATTTGATGAGTTTCATGATTTTCTGCGGAGTAATGGTGTTCCTCTTACGGATTTCTCACGCGCCATGCATTTTCATTGAAAGTTTTTCCTTAAAAATTATTATAACTCACACGTTTATTCGTGAGTGGGGGTCAAGGACCCGTTTAAGATTCTTATTCTAATGGGATCGGGTCGTTCTCCTCGGCAGGATTTATGTACCACACTCTCATGGGAGAGGGCTACTCGCCTCGGATGTTTAATAGATGCATCTATGGTTCATGCCGTTCGAGCCTCGGTAGTGCACAATTTATGATGGGATCAGGCTATACGCCTCGTCATTTCTGTAAAATATCCTCATGAAATATTGCGTAATATTTGTCAAGAAGCCATTGTATCTATGAGTTTTTCCTGATTTGAATTATGACAACCTATTATGTGAGGTCCATTATACGTAATTATATATGCTCCGGTTGAGGAGGAAATTTCTAATTCAGGGCTCGAGTTTATTGTAGAAGAGGAGAATTGTACCCCGTATGTTTACTTGTTTATTTTGTTCATTTACTCTGCTTTCCTATTTGTTCACCTCTTTATTGTACCTGATATTATTGCACTAGAAAGTGTCGATGTCAATCCCTCGTCACTACTCCTCCACAGTTAGGCTAGATACTTAATGGGTACATGTTGATTTACGTATTCCTACTACACTTGTTGCACATTTTTGTGCAGGTACATTTATGTCTGCTGGTCTTATGGGTGCGGAGGCACAGATGGTGCAGGGACTTACCGTGAGCTGCATTTCATGTTACGTTCCGCATCCGACAGAGTCTCCTTCATAGTTATTTATATTTTTCCTATCTAAATTGTAATCTAGACATATGCTGTATTTTATTTTACTTCCTAGTTGATGCTCATGCACTTGTGACATCGGGTTTTGGGGGTGCTTACATATTATTCATTGATGTAGTTGCGAAAAATATTTTCATTCACTTTGTAAATCCCATTTTGTACAATGTAATTGATGAGAATTATGATTTCAAATACTAATATGATTAATTAAGATAATCATTTAATGCTGGTTTGTCTGACAACGATATGAGGCACCATCATGACCTTTAATGGTTTTTGGGTCGTGACGCAGGTTCTTTGGGAGAAGTGTGGACTTCATAGTCACATGTAGTTAAGGTGTTGGCCCCAAAGTGATCTTTGCTTGTACTAACATCCCATTTCTTGAGGGGTACCTTGAAGTGAGCAAGTACAACCATGAGAATAAAACCAAAGGGTATGACAGGAGTTTTGGTACCAGTTCGAACCTTATCAAGAAGATGGATGATGAAACAAGGCCAATTGATCTGCCTCCCACTATCCAAGCATTCCATAAGGACCAAGTCCATGAAGGTGGCAATGTGCCTTCTTTCCTGCCCGGGTGTGATGACCCAAAAGGTCATCCTAAGTAATTCTAGCTAAATCTGTATTCTGAGGCCCCGAAAGCCTCCGTTAGTCTCACCTAGATATGCGTGCGCAGCCCGGGCGTGTAGCCGGGAAGTCTGTATGTTGGAATTTGATGAAAAATAGAATTTATGATAATTAAATAAATAAAGTTGACTTTGGTCAACATTTTTGGTAAACAGACCCGGACCCGTGATGTGACGGTCCCGGAGGGTCCGTAAGAAAATATGGGACTTGGACGTATGCCCGGAATCGAATTCTGAGGTCCCAAGCCCGAGAAATGAATTTTTAAAGGAAATTGTTTTATGAAAATAATAAAGGAACTGAAAATGAATAATTATGTGAAAACCGTGTTACCGGGCCTGTATTATGATTCCGGAGCCCGGAATAGGTTTATTATATGTTATGCGAGTTATCTGTGAAATTTGGTGTAAAACAGACTTGAAATGACGTGATTCGGATTAAAATTGGAAAAGTTGAGTTTTATGAAGTTTTAAGAAAATTCTAAGAGTTTCGAGGTTTAATTCGATGAATTTGATGATATTTTGATGATTTAAAAGCTTGAACAAGTCCGTAGAATATTTTGGGAGTCGTGTGTGTAGTTGGTTTTGAGCCCCGAGGGCTCGGGTGAGTTTCAGGTAGCTAACGGGGTGTGAAAACATGAAAAATCTGGTGTGATGTTGCAGGTTTCTGATGTTTGGTGTGATACCCTTCGCGAACGCGAAGGGTAAATAGTGTGGCTTGGGTTTTTTTTCTACGCGAACGCAGGGGTACGGGCGCGAACACGGAGCTATTGGGGGAACTGCTCTACACGAACGCGACGCCCCTCTCCCGAACGCGTAGTATTATAGGATGGGGTCTGGGGTCAGGTAGGTTGTTCTTCGCGAACGCGGGCAGAGGCACGCGAACGCGCAAGGTTAGGGAGTCAGACCTACGTGAACGCGGCCTTGGTTCTGCGAACGCATAAGTCCCAGCTGCCAACCCTTCGCGAACGCGGCCAGTGGCCCGCGAACGCGAAGGGCAAATCCCTCTAGTGATTTTAATAACCCAATAACAGAACCATTTCGGGATTTCTCACATTTTTCACAACTCTTCTTCCTCCCCATCCCACCTAGGCGAATTTTGAAGAACCTTTCTTCCATAGCTCCATAGGTAAGTATTGTTAACATCATTTCCTCTTATTTTCATCAACTAATCACTAGATTCTAGGCCTAAAATCATGGGATCAAAGTAGGAATTAGGGATTTTAGGTAGAGTTGGTTTTTTGAGAATTTTGGATGATTCAACCTCAATTTGGGGTCGAATCTTAAAATAAATTATATATTCTAACTCGTGGGGTTATGGGTGATCGGGTTTTGGCCCGAGCCTCGTGTTTTGACCAAGCGGGCCCGGGGTCAAATTTTGGAATCTTAGGAAGAATGCTTTGAAATAAATAATT
>ML250687.1:5489-67427 GCA_005239495.1 Nicotiana undulata
CCCCCCCCCCCCCAATTTTTTTTGTTAAGGTTAATAGTGATGGTTCTAGTATAGATGGTTGATGTGGTGTGTTTACCCTAAAAACGGATAACAATTGAATTTTTATGTGATTTTAAGGACATGTGATTTCACTTGGCACAAACTTGAGAAGATATGTAAATTGATATTGATATTGAAATTGACTGTAAAGAAAAATAAAAGCAAACCAAATGAGACGTGCAACTTTGGCCCTCGAGATAAGTTACCCTCGAACCAAAAGAATGAGCAAAATGAGATATGAACAAAATAGCAGAGTATTAAGAGCTTAAAGAATAGTATATTGCTTTGAATTGCGTGAATCTGATGTCTTTACAAATGATTTGACCCCCTTTATATGGTAGTGAGTTCTACTTACGGTATAATTCTAAATACAGTAAGAAATTCCATGATTGGCTAATTCAAAGCAATCTTCATCTTGATACGTGCCGAGATTTCTGCCGTGATCCATGATCGATCACGGATATTATGGCTTACCGTTACTCGACTAAGTAAACCTCCCTCTGTATCGCCTGAATTCCGTTCTGCTTGGTCTAGATCTCCGGCGATCTCGTCCTTGGTCGGTCTCTGAATTAAAGGTTCAATTCTCTAACTTCGTACTGAGGCTCGATATAACACGAGGCCAAACTGTGGCCTATCATGATCCAACCTCGATTAGTCATAAGAAGGGCAGACCCGTTTTGACCGTATACAGATAGTCCCTTCGTTTCTCAGAAATAAGATGATGATAAACGACATGAATTCCCGAACCCTATCTCTGTGGGTGATGACGTTAGTGACGAGCTCGACCGTGACGTAAGTGACGAAACATTCCATCAATTCAGTTACCAAGGTATTAAATGTTGTCAGGTGTTGGTCGGCCACTGCCAGTTTTGAACCGTCGCCTTATGCCTATAAAAGCCCCACCCCTCTGTCATTCAAACTTTTACAATCAAAGCCTTGTATGTTCTTGCTTTTAAAGAATCCCCTTACTTCACAATTTCCATATCCAAAATCTTTTGAACTCTAATCAACATCCTTACTTTCGTATATGTTGTTCATAAATAGCTAAACTTCCAAACCCGTACCGCAAAAAGAAATTGCTTCCTCATCGCAAGAAGAAGAAGAAGAAGAAGAAGGAGACAACTCTACGCTAGTGGCCCGTATGCGGGCTACTGCTTCGGTACAAGAGCCCTCCGAACCGGAGGCAGTTGATGAGGGAGCTTCGGCTATGGTCCCTGCATTAGAAAAAGTAGAGGCCGCCCCATCCCCAACTAAGACGATGGAAAGAGAGACTGGAGGCAAGGCTTCCCAAATAAAGGAAGAGGTCCCTGGGGTCGAGCTCGGGGTGGTTGTTATATTGGAATCCCCCTAGATTTCGGATACCATGATTCGAGAGGCCAGCATGCTGGATAGTCATCAGATCGATCTCCAAGGTACCATCACATGTGCCGCTAGATTTCAACTCCACGCTAGTGGCCCGTACGCGGGCTACTACTTCGGTACAAGAGCCCTCCAAACCGGAGGCAGTTGATGAGAGAGCTTCGGCTAATGTCCCTTCATTAGAAAAAGCAGAGGCTGCCTCGTCCCCAACTAAGACTATGGAAAGAGAGACTGGAGGAAAGGCTTCCCAAATAATGGAAGAGGTCCTTGGGGTCGAGCTCGGGGTGGTTGATATTTTGGAATCCCCCTAGATTTCGGATACCTTGATTCGAGAGGCCAGCATGTCGGATAGTCATCGGATTGATCTCCAAGGTATCGTCACCAGATGCCACTAGATTTTTATCGAGCTTGTGGTTGGTGGACCAATTTCCGGCTCCGAGCGTTAACCCAAGACGTAAACGGCATCTAGTGCTTACCGTCCCAGAGGATGCCCGAGTCTTTTCTTCCCCTGTCGGGGTTACCAGCTATCCTAGAGGCCTGGTGACCGAGGAGGATCAAGCCGTGATGAATGTTGAGAGGGACGCTTCTTTTCAACGAGGTTCAACACGCTCTAAATCAGGTAATCTCCGAGAATCTTTTCCTTACTTCTTTTAGAATGGTAGATTATTCTTAACATCTTCATCCTTACTTGCAGGCTTCGATGTTGCACCACGAAGCCTTCCTCAGGGTTCGATAGGAGCATAAGGTCGAGGTTCATGGCCTTACTGAGAAAAGCAATACTTATAGGCTCCTTAGTGAAAGACTCCAGACCGATTTGGTTGCAGTTGGGGACGAGCATAATGACATAGCTGAACAAGTATTCTGAATGCTTCATGATTGTGAAGATGAGTTAGAGATAACGACTAATGACCCGATTCTGCAGGTCAGACACAGGCTTGAGCATATCAGGTGGCTCGACAAGTAGGTGGACGAGATACGGTCCGAGGCTGAGGCACTCAAGAGAAGAATGGATATCCTACCTGCGATGAAAAAGATCGTCCAAGCACAATTGGATTCGTCCGAGACTTAGCTTCAAGCTGCGAAAAAGAAAAACCCGGTGCAGGACGAGAAGATCAAGTAGCTTCAATCTCAGTTGGATTCGTTCGCCAAGAAGCTCGAGGAGCAGTTTGAGGTGGTCGCGGCCGGTATTAAAGCTGATGAAAATGTGGCCCAATTAAAAATCGATATCGAGGCCGTCTAGACCAAGGCTAGGAGCATGCTAGATCATGCAAAGTGGCAAGCTCGGAGGGAATCCCTCGAGGATGCTCAAGCCTAGGATTTCAACATTGTGGCCGAGGTCAATAATGCCCGAGCATAAGAAAATCGGGCTAGGAAGTTAGCCTTCCCCGAGGATGACTACGATAGCCTCAGTGAATTTGAATATGGAGAAGACCCGGAGGGCGGAGATGCTTCATCCGATAGGGACCAAGCCTCTTAGGACTTAGTATATTTTTTGTTCTTCTTTTTGCACTGTTTCTAAGGCCGTTTTGGGCCGTTGTAATTTTTTTTGTACTTGGCCGATTTGGCCCTTGTAAAGAAGACCATTTTATATATAAATACAAGGCTTTCTTTTCCCTTTCGACTCTGAAGTTTTTATTTTCTTTGCTTTGTAATTTGTAATCAGAAAGGATAAAATGTCTTCGCATGAGATAATAAGGTAGTGTTCGAGGGTCCGAACAACCATAGCATTTGTTAGAGTTTTTGGGGCTCGATATTATCGAAGTTGTTCTCGAAGATGTTTTAAATTTGTGACTTTGCCGAGGGTAGCCTTTTAGAACCAGTTATGAATGCGATTTTTCTTTTTTGAAGCCATTTTTCATTACGGAGTTCGACGTCTCCGAGCCGTGTTAAATTGGACATAGCCTTTTAGTTCGGGATCTTTCCGTTGGGCCTATTTTCCTATTTTGTTCGAGCTTTCCCGAGATAATAGTCCCCGAGTGGGGCGATCATGGTCTTTAGAGATCGAGAGCTGCCTATTAGGTCTTTTGTCATGAGGTCTGATAACATGGGTTGTTTAAGCTGAATGGTAGTCCCGAGTGAGGGAGCGATCGTTCGCGTTAAGTATTGCCTTTGGGATCGTTATAGTACGAAGCTCTTTAATAGATGTAAAGAGGAAAGAATTTAAACATCTGGTATTTCTCTTTATTCTTGATCAAAATAGTCATACATGCGTACATGTTTAAGTCAGGTCTCGATCAATCTTTGTGGGCACGATTCTTTCTGACCGTTTGACCCTTACAATAAATCTTATCTATCGAGACCCTCATGTTACGAAGTAGTTTCCTCGCTAGAGTTGATATTCAAATAATGTATATCCAAGGGTACCCCCTAATATTCGAGGTTGATTGCAAAGGAACATCGGATATTGTTGAATTGTTCATCGACGTCGATTCATAATCGGGCTTGATTATAAGTTAGCACGATTCATTATTGCCTCATTAAAAACCTCGCCGAAAAACCTGTTTGGGACAAAATCGGTCTAAGGAAAAAAGAGTGCAATACGTGCTTTCAAACCTAAAGACTTCATTTCGTCTGCTGAAAAATCCAATGTCGATTCTTGTCGACCACCTGCAAGTGTTAGTCATGAAACGAAAATGAAAATAGAAAGGGGTCGTACTTTAGAAGTAGTATCGTTTTAGGTGTGATATGTTCTAATTTCTCAGTAGTGGTTCCCCGTTCATCATTTCGACCTTGTAGGACCCTTTTCCGGTGACCTCAAGAATCTGGTATGGTCCTTCTCAATTTGGACCCAAGTTTCCTTCGTTCAGATTTCGGGTGTTAAGGGTGACTTTCCTTAGCACCAAGTTCCCGATGCAAAAGTGTCGAAGATTTACTCTTCGATTGTAGTATCTCTCGATACGCTGTTTTTGGGCGACCAATCGGACGAAGGCGGTTTTGCGTCTCTCATCCGATAATTCTAGGATCGTATTCATGGCCTCATTAGTTGACCCTTCTGTTGTATATCGAACTTGGTGCTAGGTTCTCCGACCTCGACCGATATTAGAGCTTCGGCACCATAAATTAATGAGAACGGGGTAGCTCCGGTACTAGACTTCGAGTTGTGTGGTATGCCCAAAGAACCTCGGGTAGGATTTTCTTCCATTTTCGTTTGGCGTCGGTTAGTCTCTTCTTAAGGTTTTGGACGATGGTTTTGTTGGTTGATTCAACTTGTCCGTTCCCGCTAGGATGATAAGGTGTTGATAGGATTCTTTTGATCTTGTGATCTTCGAGGAATTTGTTCACCTTGTTGTCCATTATCGTACACAATTTTGGAGGGCATCCCGAATCGACATATGATGTGGTCCCAAATGAAGTCTATGACTTCCTTTTCCCTGACCTTCTCGAAAGCATGTGCTTCAACCTACTTAAAGAAATAATCAGTCATAAACAAAAAAAAAACGGGCTTTACCTGGAACCGAGACACAAACTCTCTGAGCGTCTCGTTATCTTTCTGCTTTACTTTGAAAAGGTCTGATTTCATAGTCTCGACCTTTATAGCTTCGGCGTGTGCTTTAACGAAGGAATCTACGAGCATAGCAAAAGAATCAATGGAGCTGGGTGACAAATTATGGTACCATATCATCGTTCCCTTTGATAGGGTCTCCCGGAATTTCTTCAACAATACGGACTCGATCTCATCGTCCTCCAGATCATTCCCGTTAATCGCACACGTGTAAGAAGTGACATGCTCGTTGGGGTCGGTCGTTCCATTGTACTTGGGAATTTATGGCATGTGGAACCTCTTGGGAATTGGTTCAGGAGCCGCGCTCGGGGGGGGGGGGGGGGGGGGGGGGGGAGGGCTTTTGCACGAACTTCTTCGAATCCAACCCTTCAAAATCGGTGATGCCCCCGGAACTTGATCAACCCTAGAGTTATATGTTTCCACATTCTTGTCATTTGCTTCAATGTTCTTTTCCTCCTATTTAACTCGCTTTGTTAGCTCCTCGAGCATCTTCATGATAGCGGGGTCAGTCCCTGATTCATTTCCGTTTGTTCTTCTTGACACCGATTTGACCCTATGAACAACTTCCTGTCATGGCTCGGGCTCGACCCTGTTCGGTGAATTAGGGGTGGGTGTCGGTCGGTTCGGTCGGTTATTATGAAAGTACGATTCGATTTATCGGTTTTCGATTTTGTAATTTTAATAACCAAATCAAACCAAATTATTTATGGTTCGGTGCGGTTTCTTCAAAGTTCGGTTCGATTTTTTGCGGTTAGCTAACGGTTCAAGATTTTTTTATCCAATGTAGAATACTTATGTAACCGAATATAATAGCAGTGCCACTGATTCTAAGAATTGACAGAGATTATAATAGACGTGCCACTGCCCACTGATTGATGTTTTTCAAAATCAGAAAATTAGAAAGTTTTATTCTAAATCAGAAAATTCCATTTCAATTTTCATATGAAAATTCCACTTCTTTCTCGCATAGACTTAAAGTGACAGAGAAAGAAGTGACGAACCCTAATTTCTAATGAGTAAGCCGTAAGGAAGGGAAAATGGGAAATGGGAAATGGGAAATGGGAAATGGAAATTGGAAAGGCAGTAGTCTGTAGTGCAGGGTTTGGGACTTTAGGTAAATTGGGTGGGCTGGTATTGGGCCTTCAGAATTTCAGATGGGGTGGGCTTCAGAACATTAAGTTTCGTAGTTCACACATGGGCATTTGCATCTATACTCGCTTTTTGGGTCACGTTTTAACTTATACCCGTTTTACACAAAAAATTGAGCGTACCCACTTTTCACGTAAACTTCAGGCATACGGGCCTGAAGTAGCAAAGACAATCACGCAAACTTCAGCTTTCTAGTAGACGAGCCTGAAGTTGTTTGTAATTGCTGAACTTAAGTATTCTACTAGCTGAAGTTTTGTTCTCTATTTATTGAACTTCAGCTTGTTTTAGCTGAAGTTTTGTCCTGGATTCAATAGCTTTGTCATAAGGCTTTTTCAAAAACTTCAGCAGAAGATGATGAAGTTGTTTAGTTTATTTCTAAAAATTTCAGCACTAAATAAGCTGAAGTTTTTGTACTACAGTCGTACTAGCTGAAAGTTTGTTCTCTATTTGCTGAACTTCAGCATGTTTTAGCTGAAGTTTTTCGTGTAAAGTTAGTGTTGACTGAAGTTTTTGTTTGTAATTGCTGAACTTACATATTATACTAGCTGAAGTTTTGTTCTATATTTGGGCATATAAACTTGAGGAGATGATAACTTATAATACACCAGGGACCAGACCTCGCATTAATACAAATTCGTAGCTTCCTCCTCTCTTTGATTCTGACGTTGATAAATTACAGCAGCACCAACAAGTAGTGTAATTCCAAACACTGCCAAGACTCCAACAACATTGTGCAATATTACGATCAGGCCTGTTTGCATTAACGAGGAAAAAACAAGTTCAGTAATTACAGTTAGCAGGAAGAACGAGGTGCTGAAGTTGTAAAAAGTAAGGTATAGCTTAAATAATTTTAAAAAATGGGTATAGATTAAATGGAGGCGATCAAATAGGACGTCCAGTACAATTTTTACGTTTATATACAACGCAAGTTTTGAGCAGCCCAAAATTTCGGTTTCGGTTTAACCGAAACACAAAAACCGTAAACCGCACCGAAAAACCGAAATCTAATAATTTAAAAACCGCAAACCGACCGAATAACCGATTAAACCGAAACCAAAAAACCAAAATTCACGGTTCGGCCGATTTTTTTGGTTCAACCGGCATTATGCCCACCCCTACAGTGAATGGTTCTGGTTCTGGAGTTGAGCTATTGTAGCTTGTTGAGCCAGCACCATTTCGAATATCACCCGAAGGCTGATCCCGCCTTCTTCGCTGCCCTGTACGTTCTAACCAACTGATCGAACGTCTCTGCGGACACTATTCTGGGGGTCGACGGCCAGGTTTGCATTAACGGCAACATGGGAACTAATATCGATTGCGTCTATGGCCAGGACTCCATCGAGGTCAACTGTAGGTACTTCGTTCCCTGGGGCGGCTGTGTTGTCGTTCTCGCCGTGAAAACCAAGACCATTGTCTATGTGTGTGGGTGTTGTTTGAGAGTTCGACATGCTGATCCTGGAATCGAAGATACTCACAAGGACAAGTATAAAATAGTGTGTGTTATGAAAGCAAATACCATGCAGTCACTATTATCCTTAGCCCCAGGGTAGGCGCCAAACTGTTTACCCTAAAAACGGATAACAATTGAATATATATATGGCTTTTAGGACACGTGATTTCACTTGGAACAGACTTGAGAAAATATGTAAGTTGATATTGAAATTGACTGTAAAGAAAAATAAAAGCAAACCAAATGAGATGTGCAACTTTGGCTCTCGAGATAAGTTGACCTCGAACCAAATGAATGAGCAAAATGAGATATGAACGAAATAGCAGAGTATACAGAATAGTATATTACTTTGAATTGCGTGAATCTGATGCTTTTACAAATGATTTGACCCCCTTTATATAGTAGGGAGGTCTACTTACGGTATAATTCTAAATACAGTAAGAAATCTCATGATTGGCTAATTAATCGGTCTCATCTTGATACGTGCCGAGATTTCTGCAGTGATCCTTGCTCGATCACGGATATTACGGCTTACTGTTACTCGACTAAGTAAACCTCCGATCTCGCTTGATCTCCATTTTGCTTGGTCTCGATCTCGGCCGATCTCGTCCTTGGTCGGTCTTTGAATTAAAGGTTCAGTAATCTAACTTCGTACTGAGACTCGATATAACACGAGATCGAACCTTGGCCTATCATGATCCAACCTCAATTAATCATAAGAAGGGAAGACCTGTTCTTACCGTATACATGGTGCTAGAGGTGTTATTGAGTCAAAAAGTCGAAGAAGTGTATATAACTAATACTAACTATACGACATTGCCTCGCCAGATTAGAGGCCTTTGAAATGCTGATAGATGGCATTTTTTTACTTTTCGAGTCAAGAAGAGAAAACCAAACATGCTCATCTAAGATCCTCCTTGAAGTAACAATTTTATTGCCACATTTTTTGTCGGATTTCTTTTCTTGAGGAGGTGATAGCAGATGTATTCTCCAACTTAGCTTTCCTCTTTCACTTCATATAAAGAAGGTGTGGTAATACCCCTTCTTAAAATGTACTCTATTCAATAATAAAATCGTGACTCGTTTAAGGAAATAAAACACTCTCTGACTTACCATTGAATCATAAAAGCCTTCAAAATCCAACATTCCACAAAATATAGAAAAATGGTTTCATTCAACTGTTGACATGATGTTGCAGAATAAATAAAAACATCCCCTCTTTAATAATTTAGTCAAGGTCCATAATTGAATCGAGGGCTACTGAGAGAAATAGAGAACATAATCATCTCATAGGGTCTTCGTTTGTCTAGTTTAATAATTGCTTAAAACATTAAAACACAAAATTAAAAGAAGAAATAATTGACCTTGTGATCTTGGATTATTGGCTACTGGTTAGCTAGTCCATACAATTACTATATAACCTACTCTATTCTGTATTAAGCTTAAGGAATCAATGAACTAACGTCTATAAATTTACGATGCATTAAATAATATAAAGAATCTAAATACACAGCAAAAAAGTAAGATGTTACATTAAGAGACAATATAATATTATATTATCTATTTTCTCAATCTTACTTTATGTGACACTTATTCCGTCTCGGCATATACTAAAAAGTAACACCAATATGTACCGGAAACTATGTAGTTTCTTTACTAACATGATTTGAATTCTACTTCATACAAAAAATTCATAAATTTTTAGTTAGCATTAAGAAATATTAATTGACACGTGGAAACAGAATTCTCACTCCTTGACTTAATTGCTACTGATAATAATAGTAATTTTGGCGTTTGACATATATTTACGATCCAACAGGGCAACCCACTTTTCTCCAAGATTGAAGTTTTAACTTATGTACCAAAAGTTTTCATTTATTTATTTAGCTGTATGTAACGACATGGTCAGTCGTTTTGAGAGTTATAGTCCCGTTTTCCTCATTTTTATTTTATTATGTGTTGTCCAGCTGTGTTGAGTTGTATCGCATTGGTATGTTTGGGTTCAAAGTAATTTTGGAGTGAAATGATCACTTAGTCTCATAGTTAGAAAGCAAAGTTAGAAAAGTCAACCGGAAGTTGACTTATGTTGGATTTTTATTATTCGCTTAGCTTCATTGGGTGATTTTAAACTTAGGAGTGTGGAATGTAATTTGGAGGTCCACGGTAGAATTAGGCTTGAATTGACAAAAGTTTAAAATTTGACATATAAAAATAACCTGTCACGACCCGAAATCCCACCTTCAGGCCGTGACTGTTGTTTAACCAAAGAATTGAATTCTTTGACTAAAGCTATTTTAGGATAAACACGGGTTACTGATAATCGTGAGAATAATATAATAAGTAGGGAAATAATAAATTGATAGCAATATAGAATGCAGAAAAATAAAGTAGCTTGTATTCGAGAATTCAGATGATCTTATGTGTTACATTTCTTCCACTTTATAGGGAGATTTCCCTAGTACAATGTTTTGATTCCTGTAATGATTGCTCATTAATGACTAATTATTACATTAATGAGGCGTTACAAAGGTTAACCGTAACTGTTATTTTAGGAGTTACATAACGTATAGGTCATTAACTGTTGATTCTCGAATCTGCCCGTTGCTCCGTCTGGGTTCATTATGACCGTGTCTCTTCTTCTTCATGAGATTTTCCGTAGCTAATGTACCCGTGGGTTTATTAACCGTACCTCTTTATTTCTCTTTCTCTCTTGTAGAGTTATGTCCACTTGTAACGTTTTCCTTGATCCACGTAACTGGCTGAGTCATCTAGAACTTGCTTACGTGTGAAGCTATTTTTTACCAATACAGATAGTCCCCCCACTTGCCATGTATTTGGCGTCTAATACTTGGTAAGTGGATACGCATTTATGGCGGGAATATTTTGCCGCCGCTTTGCTCGAAACATTGTATCCTTTTATGAACGCATGCGTCGTACATCACTTCCATTTAATGCTTCTTCCACGTGCCTTTCTCTGATTGGCTCTGCAGTAAATCAACTCTTTTAGGGCTTTTTGCGGCTGCATTAGTCCAGAAGTGACATGTTTAATTATGACTTTCCATTATTGTTTTTCCATATTTTGACGGTTGCCCTTATGTATAAATAGCCTTCTTCATTTCTTTACCTTCACGAAACACTATCAAAGCTTAATTTTCCCTTTGTGAAGAATTTTCCTTTGCTCTCGTAAATATGTCTTCATCAGGCCAACCAGAAAAGGTTATTGACGTTGAGACTCTGGTATCTTCTTCTGCTCCATCTAGGAGCCGGAGAGGTGGCCGATTGAGGAGTTTGGGATCTGCCTCTACTAGAGGTTCTTCTTCTCCTCTAGTTTCTCCTCCTTCCGCCAGGTCTTTGTTGTCTCCTAGAGTTAGGTCTTCTCACTCTGCTTCTAAGAGTAAGGATTCGTGAACCCAAGGTTGACGAGATTATTCCTGCTGAGATAGTCTTTACAAGGGAAAATTCATCTATCGCCGAACAGTCTTCTTCTTTGGAGAGTGTAGAGAAGTATGCGACAATCATTACTGAAGGTCACATTCCTCTCGTCCACAGGGAGTGTTCTTGGGGGTCTAATGTTCCCATTCTTGTGCCGAATAATAACCAGAGGATTACGTCTTACAAGACGGGTTATTCCTTCGTTTACACTTATCCTTTTACACTAGGATTCCAACCTCCCATTGACCCTGTTATCGTCGAGTTCTGCCGCTTTTTCAATACATGCCTAGGACAAGTCGGTCCTTTAGTGTGGCGAGTAGTTGCTTGCTTGAGAGTTTTAGCTTCTAAGGTTTCAGTTCCCTTCACCTTTCATCATCTGATTCATTTATATTCACTTGTCCTATTTCGTCAAGGGGTTTTTACTCTGGCTGCTCGGAGTAAAAGAGTTTTAGTAACCACTGGTGACGATAAGGACAGAGGTTGGTACCTCAGGTACGTTGCCATTCCCACTGCTGTTTTAGTGGGTGAAAACAATCTTCCCTTCCTTGAGAAGTGGAACCGTGCACGTAAGTACCTTTTTGGTTCGTATCTATTTTCCTCATTTAGACTTGACTTGCGTTTTTAATACCGCATCTGTTTTTCTTTTCTTTTTCAGCAATCATGAATATCGTCGAGAATGTCTCCGATATTCGTGATTGGGTAGAAAGAATGTTGTCTGCTGCTCCTGCCGAAGAAAGATCTTGGAAGTACTTTTCCATGAAGTTCAATTGGATTGTTAAGACCCACGGTAAGTGAAGTTTTTTCTTCCTTCCTGTCTTACCTGAGTTCTTTTTATATTCTCAATTAACTTTTTCCCTTTTTGATAGGGTTTTCTGCCCGTGGGGTGTCTAGTTCGTCGCTCCCGAAGATGTCTCTGTCTCATGCTCGAGATATCCTGGCCAGTTCCTCGAAGAGGAAAGTCGCTGATCCACATTCCAGGGATGAAGAAGAAGAGAGAGAGGGTGCTTTGGTGCACCGGTCGAGAAGGAGACGGGTAGTCTCGGACGATGAATCTGCTCCCAAGTCCCTTCCTTCCGTGTTGGCCATTAGGCCCCCGTCTTCTAGAGATGATTCTCAGTCCCCGGTTCAAGATTTTATTGATCGTCTTTTTCATGAAGGTTTTGACCTTGATCCTGATGATGTTCCCCTGGCTACTACTTTTCCTGATTTTTCCAGAGAAAATGTTACTGCTGCTGTTGTTCCTTCTCCCCTTGCTATTACTGCCGCTCCTCCACCCGTATCTGTCATTTCCTCAACTTCTCATTCATCTGTTTCCGTTGATGTGCCCGTGGCTCCCTTGGCTCCTTGCCCGTCCGTATCTGTTGCTGCTCCCCCCGTTCTTGCTTCCATGCCTTCTCTTGCGGAAGTAGGGTCTTCCAGCAGGGAGATGCGGAGGGTTATAATTGAGATTCCAACCGGTGGAAGTCTTTTTAAGAAGACCGGTGAGCCTGAAGTATGGCTCAAGCCTTTTATCGGCTCTGAAGAGAGAGCCAAACTTGACAGCCATTCAACTCTTACTTGGGCCAACGAAGTGGTGCACAATTCCTTGAAGGTATACCTTTGAAAAAACTTTTATACGCACAATTTTCTTTGAATAACAGTTTAACATGTTTGATTGTTTTACTGTTTTTGTAGACGCACCTTATTGGCTTAGAGCTCATGAAGAGAACTCAGAGAACAAGTTGAAAGAGCTACGCGAGCTTGAGGATATGAAGGCACAGTATGATGGTCTAAGAATAGAAATGGATGCTTTAGAGGATGAGAGAAATACCTTGAGGAAACAATTGTGGATCACAGCAACGGAGCTAGCAGTGGAAAAGGCTTCTTCCCGCCAGGCTGATAAAGACAAAAGCGTCCTTGAGTCCATGTTTGCTGAGCAATTGTCTAAAGCCACAAAGGAGATCAGGAGTCTGAAATATATGCTGGGGCGAAAAGGAGGCATATTCCGGTGAGCTTGTTCAGACTCTCTCTCAGACTCAAGAGGAGCTTCGTGAAGCTTTGGCCAAGGTCCGAACTTTGGAGGAGTCGGTTGTACCTCTAAAGGCTGCTCTTGAAGCCGCTGAAGCCGAGAAAGATAGCTTGAATGCTGAAATCCAGGCGTGGTCAAGATATTATAATGACCTTGAAGAGGCGACTGCTGTTGATGTGAGTTGGGCGTACATGAGTGCCCGTCATGATATGTTAATGGAAGTGGGTCAAGAAAACTTCGACCTCAATGTTGAAATTGCCAAATCTAAAGAGGCCATGGAGAAGACCCAGCGAGTTTTAGAACTTTCCCCATCTGATGAAGCCATTGATCCCCAAGCAGCTGTCGTTCCTCCAGAAGAAGTCGACTCTTCTCCTCCTCAAGAATGAAGATTTAGTTATCCCCACTCTTTTTATTTTATTTTGTTGGATTGGTGTGGTTACCCCCAACTCCATTGGGGGTAAATTTGAAACTTTAAATTCCCCAACTGACAACTTAGGGGCACTAAAAATGTAAATACTTATGCGGCTAAGTACTAGTTTAGTACTTAGTTTTTGACTTAGCCGCTTTATTTCAATATTAATGCAACTTTGAGACTTTTTGTTATAAGTTTGAGCCTTACTCTTTTTTCAAGTATGTTGCGTGCATTGATTTTGTGAGGTTTTTGTTTGTACCTCTTAGCTTTTTTCGCATAAAGATGAGTATTTCACTTTGAACCTTTTTATGATAGGTGTAGTGTAAGTTTTTAGCCTTTGTTTGGAACAGGCTTTGTTTATGAGTTAGGGCCCTTTTGATTAATATTTTAATGAAGAAGACGTTTCAACTTCATTGAAATGCAATAGAGTGATAGGAATTTCTCACATGTTTAAGAATGTTTTTGTGAGAAGTTTTTGTTTGAACTTTCACAATATTTTACATGTGTTATGATTATCATCTAAGACTCATGTTGCAACTGTTTTGTTTTAACAGATTTAATAATCACTTGTATTTTGTAACTGTTTTAAATAGGTAACAGTTTCTTCGAGTTAATACAAGGAGATAACTGTTTTTCATTAGTAACAGTTTTTGTAAACATTGGGTTTTTCCCATAACTGTTTTTATTCGCAACAGTTTTATAACAAGTACGAGAGAAATGCGTTGTAATTCGTAACTGTTTTATTTGATAACAGTTTTGAGAATACATACAAGGGTTTTGATCTTTCATCCGTAACTATTTTATTTAAATAACAGTTTTCTACTTAAGATTTCGTAACTATTTTTGAGTACAACAGTTTTTGGCTAAGTACAATGATGATGATCTTCTATCCCTAACTGTTTTTGTTATAACAGTTTTTTGTATGAGATGTACATTTCCTCCTCGTAGCTAATATTTTGCCTTTTAACCTGAACATGGTTCGAAGATTTCTTTGAGTAGGCTTCGTAATTCTTGTGCTGGAGTCTTTAGTTCTTTTAATTTTGCTCGTACCGCTTTTCTTGTTGGATAAGGCTCGAGCTTTTGACTTCTGGCAGTCATTTTTGCTTCATCTTGGCCTTCCATATTATATAGTCCCCCAAGTGTTTGAGCGTCGAAGAATGAGATCTCGAGCACTTGATTACTCCTTCTTTGTGGTCCTTTCCCTGAAAGAGGAAACATACTGGACTCGAAGGTATATACTTTTTTAGATGATGACTGCTTAACCCTTTAAAATATCCATCATAAAGTGTAACCCTAGACCGGGAATTGTGTTATTTCCTCGCGTCTTTGCAGGTCTAATGTCATCATCTGGTGATGGGTTAGCTTTTTGCGTATCATCTAAAAAAGTTAGTAAAATTTTAAATATTCAAAGAAAAAATCGAACATGCGATACCTGACCGGGGGTACTTCTTTTCCTTAGAAGTAGTACTTCTTCAGGTGGATGGCATTCCAGCTCGTTGGTAAAATCCTGCCGTCCATGGCTTCCAACTCGTACGCGCCTTTCCTAGCTATGCCTCGGACCTTATAGGGTCCTTCCCAATTCGGATTCAATTTTCCAGCTCCTACTTTTGTTGATTGGAAGACCTTTTTAAGTACGAAGTCCCCAATTTTGAAATATCTGAGATGGGCTTTGCGATTGTAATATCGTTATATTAGCTGCTTTTGAGCTGCCATCCGTATTAAAGCTGCTTTTCTTCGTGACTCGAGCAAATCCAAATTGGTTTGGAGTTCTGCGTCATTTGCTTGTTCCGTAGCTGATGTAACCCTCAAACTGGGTTCGCCGATTTCCACAGGTATTAATGCCCCTGAGCCATAAACAAGTGCGAAATGGGTTTCTCCCATAGCTATTTTTGAAGTGGTTTTGTATGCCCATAGTACCACCGGTAGCTCGTTAGGCCAATTGCCTTTGGCTTTATCTAAGCGTTTCTTTATATTGTTGATAATGATTTTGTTTGTGGACTCAGCTTGTCCATTAGCTACGGGATTATATGGTGTTGAAGCGATCCGTTTAATTTTCCAACTTTCGAAGAATTTTGTGATTTGAGAACCTATAAACTGTGGGCCATTATCACATACGATCTCCTTTGGAATTCCGAATCGGCATATTATGTTTCGCCATAAGAAGCTTTTGACCTCCTTTTCTCGCACTTGTTTGAATGCTTCCGCTTCAACCCATTTCGTGAAATAATCAGTAAGTACGAGTAGGAATCGTACCTGTACTTTGGCTGGGGGAAGAGGTCCCACTATATCCATTCCCTATTTCATGAAGGGCCACGACGATATGATGGAATGCAATATTTCTGCTGGTCTATGCATATTGTTGGCGAACCGCTGACATTTTATCACATTTTGAGATGAAATTCTCCGAGTCTTCTTCCATCTTAGGCCAATAATACCATGTTCTGATTAGGGTTCTCACTAAAGACCTTGCTCCTGCGTGATTTCCACAATGTCCTTCATGGACTTCTTTTATCACGAACTCTGTCTGATTAGGCCCGAGGCATTTAGCTAGGGGTCCCCCAAACATTTTACGATACAGTGTGTTGTGAACTATACAATATCTTGCTGCTTTGCGACGAAACGCTTGAGCTGCTTTTTTGTCTTCAGGGACGGTACCATTCTGCAAAAAATTGAGAATTTCGTTTCTCCAATCCCAAGTTAAATTATTGAAAGATACCTCATTCCTATCTTGGTCAATTGCTAAATGGAAGAGGTGGATGACAATTGTGTTGTCTTTATTGGTCACTTCTGTAACTGCCGCGAGGTTTGCTAATGCATCTGCTTCAATATTTTCTTCCCTGGGTATTTGTATTATCTTCCACGTTTTGAACTGTCTCACAAGTTCTCGTGCCTTTTCCAAGTATTGTTGCATTCGAGTCTCTCGAGCGATGTAAGTCCCCTGCATATGGTTTACCACCAGTTGAGAATCACTGTTGATCTCGATTTGTTCAATTGACAGCTCTCGTGCCAGTTCTAAACCTGCAATAGCAGCTTCGTACTCTGCTTCATTGTTAGTTATTGGATAACATTTAATAGCTTGTCGTATCTTTTCACCCGTGGGTGATATTAGTACGATGCCTAATCCTTCTCCTTTTAGATTAGAAGAGCCATCTGTGAATAGGGTCCACTGACCTGGGTTTACACCATTGAAGAGTTGTAATTCTTTTTCTACTTCAGGAGTAATGTTATTGCTAAAGTCAACTACAAAGTCGACTAATATTTGTGATTTAATTGCCGTTCTAGGTTGATATGTTATGTCATGTTCACTTAACTCTATTGCCCATTTGGCTAATCTTCCTGACAGTTCTTGTTTATGCAAAATATTCCTTAAAGTATATGAAGTCACAACAGTGATTGGATGACACTGAAAGTAAGGACGTAATTTTCTTGATGCCATTATCAAAGCTAAAGCTAATTTTTCTAGATGTGGATATCTAGTCTCTGCATCTAATAGAGTCTTGCTTACATAATAAATAGGGGATTGTTTACCTTTTTCTTCTCTTACCAGCACTGCACTTACGACAATTTCTGAGACAGCCAAGTAGATGTATAATCTTTTTCCTTCTTTTGGCTTTGATAGTAGCGGTGTTTTTGACAAATAAACCTTCAAGTATTTTAGAGCCTGTTGACATTCTTCAGTCCATTCGAACTGATTTTGCTTTTTAAGAACTGAAAAGAATTTAAAGCCTTTTTCGGAAGACCTAGAAATAAATCTTCCTAGAGCTGCTATTCTTCCCGTTAATCTTTGAACTTCTTTTTTATTTTTCAAAATTTCTGGTATTTCTTCTATAGCTTTTATTTGAGCTGGATTTACCTCTATTCCTCTATTAGATACAAGGAATCCTAGAAACTTACCAGATTGTACCCCGAAGGCACATTTCTCTGGGTTGAGCTTCATATTATACCTGCGTAAGATATCAAAAGTAGTAGAGAGATGCCGGAGATGATCTTCTGCTTGTGTTGATTTTACAAGCATATCATTGATATAAACCTCCATTGTTTTTCCTAAATGTTCTTGGAACGTTTTTGTCACTAATCTTTGGTAAGTGGCACCTGCATTCTTTAAGCCAAAAGGCATGACTTTATAACAGTGAGTTCCCCTGTTAGTAATGAAGGAAGTTTTTCTTCATCTAGGGGATCCATTTTGATTTGGTTATAGCCAAAGTATGCATCTAGAAAGCTTAATAATTCATGAATTGCGGTTGCATCGATCATCTGATTTGTATGTGGCAAGGGAAATGAATCTTTAGGACATGCTTTATTTAAATCAGTGTAGTCCACACATACCCTCCATTTACCGTTCTTTTTAGGTACCACCACTGTGTTGGCTAACCGGTTAGGATACTTTACCTCTCGTATCGAACCTATGTTCAAGAGTTTTTAGACTTCTTCGTCAATCACCTGATTTTTAAAGGGTCCTTACTTTCTTTTCTTTTGTTTAACAGGCACGAATGACGAATCTTCGTTCAGTTTATGAGTCATTACTTCTGGTGGGATACCTGTCATATCTGAATGGGACCATGCAAAACAATCCTCATTAGCTTTTAAATAATTGACTAACATACCTTTTTGCTCAGGAGTTAATCTTTCCAGTAATTTTATGCCAATGTATAATTTTCTCTCGAGCTTTTGTTCAGAGATGGGAACAACCTCGAGTTCTTCAGCAGTAGTTTTGATATGCTCGTCTTCTTCTGGTTCATAGATGAAATCTGGTCTGGAATCTATATCCGCATGTTCTGGCTCATCCTTGATGATAACAGGATTTGTCTCATCATTATCTCCTTCCGTACCTATTTGAATATCCTTTTCTTTCTCACATAATTGATTAGTGGTTTTATCCATACCTGTTTGTTCATTAGCTTCCGTTTGAAAGTTTTCTGCATCTCCCGCATCTTTTTTGTTGTGAACAACTATTGAGTTGATGTTTCTTGAGGTTTGTTGATCGCCTTTGATTTGTCTTACTCCCCATTCCGAGGGGAATTTTATTACCTGATGTAAGACGGGTGGGACCGCTTTCATATCGTGAATCCATGGTCTTCCCAGAATAACGTTGTAAGCCATCTCCGTATCGATGACTTGGAATTTTGCGCTTTTAATCACCCCTTATGCGTAAGTGTTGAGTTCGATCTCCCCTTTGGTTATCACTGTTGAATTATCGAACCTAGATATGGCTCGTGCCTTTGGAATCATCTGATTTTCTACTAACATTTCTTCCACACTTTTATCAAAATGATGTTGACTGAACTTCCTGGATCAATCAATACTCTTTTAACGTTAGTGTCATGAATAAGTAAAGATATTACCAATGCATCATTGTGAGGTAGCATTAATCCTCCAAAATCTGCGTCATCAAAGCTTATTTGATCTTCCTTCGTCTCTTCACGAACTCGCTTCCCGTAAGTGTTTGTGCTTTTCGATGCTAATTGGCAGATTATGTTGTTCACTTGTTCCCCTCCATGTATGACGTTGACAGTTATTTTTGGGAAAGGTGGTTTATCACTAAACAATTTTGTTAAATAGCACTATTTTAATAGATGTTCAATTTCTCCTTGCAGAAATCTACAATCTGCTGTTCTATGCCCATGATCATTATGGAATTCACACCACTGATCTGGGTTTCTCCTATTTGGATTGGACCGCATCTCTTTCGGCCATTTAACTTTGTCTCCCATACTTCTTAATATTGAGAAAAGTTCAGTGCTTATTACATTAAAGTTATGGTCCCCAATTCGGGTAATACCCCTAGACCGTTCATCTCGATCTCTCCTGGATCTAGATGAGGATGAGTTTGTATCTCTTCCCAACGGTCTTGTATTTTCAAACCTGGGACGTGTGTCACGTCCCGAAGGTCCTAAGTAAGGATCGTACATGTTTTTACCTGTGGTATATTCCTCATCTTTCGCACGTGCAATGATATCTTCTTCAATTCTTAGTTTAGTGTTGTACCTGTTATATACATCGTTCCACGTCGTTGCTGGGAACTCTCTTAAACTCTCCTTTAGTCGTCTCGTGGCTTCTGAACTTTTATCGTTCAAGTTGCTTGCAAAAGCCATAGCTGCCCAGTTATCAGGCGCCCTAGGCAATTGCATTCTCTCCCGTTGAAACCTATCTACAAATTCACGGAGTAATTCCGTGTCTCCTTGTTTTATCTTGAATATGTCTTCCATTCTTTTTCGACTTTTGTGCACCAGAATGTGCTTTTATAAAGGAATCTGCAAGCTCAGCAAAAGAATCAATAGAATTTTTAGGGAGAAGAGAGTACCACGTTAAGGCTCCTTTCGTGAGTGTTTCCCCAAACTTCTTGACAAGTACTGACTCAATCTCTTGTTTTGTTAAGTCATTGCCTTTGACTCTAGTAGTGAAAGCAGTCACGTGATCTCTTGGGTCGGTCGTTCCATCATATTTGGGGATGTCAGGCATCTTAAACTTCTTAGGTATGGGCAATGGTGCTGCACTTGGTTTCCAAGGCTGTTGAGAATATCTATCAACATCGATACCCTTAATAATAGGTGGAACACCAGGGATTTGCTCGATACGGTCGTTCTGCTCTTTCATCTGTTTCTGCATGGTTAGTAATAAATTTTGTAATTCAGAATTATTAGTCATACCTTGTCTCGTTTCAAGAGATTCATTAGGAGTATCTCCCATGGCTGAGTTTATGAACCCATATTGAGGATTTTCTGCGATGATTGTATTATTTTGAGGCGGTATTGGTGGTACTGGTGGTGCATGTGGTAACCCCCTTGCAAATTCTTGCAAAGCTTGCCCCACGTATTCAGCAATCATTTGCTTTATTCGATCCTGCTCTACTGTTTGCTCATTATTGTTGCGATGGTTATCAGATCTTTCTGGGGATGATTCCCTTGAAGCACGTATGGTTCTTTGTGGAGATGGAACTGGGGATCCATTCCCTTGTTGATTGTTGTTGTCATTATTGTTGACATTATTGTTGTCGTTGTTGTTGGAATTCGACATGATTTGAAGGATATCAATTGGTAAGCAAAACGATGATTATCAGATTCCCGATAACGGAACCAATTTGTTTAACCAAAGAATTGGATTCTTTGACTAAAGCTATTTTAGGATAAACACGGGTTATTGATAATCGTGAGAGTAATATAATAAGTAGGGAAATAATAAATTGATAGCAATATAGAATGCAGAAAAATAAAGTAGCTTGTATTCGAGAATTCAGATGATCTTGTGTGTTACATTTCTTCCCTTTTATAGGGAGATTTTCCTAGTACAACGTTTTGATTCTTGTAATGATTGCTCATTAATGACTAATTATTACATTAATGAGGCGTTACAAAGGTTAACCGTAACTGTTGTTTTAGGAGTTACATAACGTATAGGTCATTAATTGTTGATTCTCGAATCTGCCCGTTGCTCCGTCTGGGTTCATTATGACCGTGTATCTTCTTCTTCATGAGGTTTCCCGTAGCTAATGTACCCGTGGGTTTGTTAATCGTACCTCTTTCTTTCTCTCTCTCTTGTAGAGTTATGTCCACTTGTAACGTTTTCCTTGATCCACGTAACTGGCTGAGTCATCTAGAACTTGCTTATGTGTGAAGCTATTTTTTACCAATACAACTGCGTCTAACGTTGAACCCGCTAGACAAGCCAACGTGTAAAGTTAAACTAACATGTTAACACAGAACTAACAGAATTTACTAGAAACAATTTGCAATTTTTAACAACGAAAATAGATAAATTTCAAAGCTAAGTGAAAATAGCAAAATACCATACGTCGCATAAGCCCCAAAACATGGAGTCACAAGCTCACGAACTATCTATAGGAGTGCTAAATACAAAGTCTGAAGAAAAGTACATAATCCATCTCAGAAAAACTAGAAGAAATACAAGACTGAGTAAGGAACTGGAGATAGAAGAGACGCCAAGGCCCACGAACGTCAGCGGGTCTACCTTGAAGTCTCTGAGGTGGACTGAAGGATACTCCCTCAACGATGTCCACTGGGTCCGGTCGCGGGATCTGCACAACAATAAGAAGTGCAGTATAGCATCAGTACAACCGACCCCATGTACTGAGTAAGTTCCGAGCCTAACCTCGGCCGAAGTAGTGACGAGGCTAGACTTGACAACAAACATTGACATGTCCTACTCTACAACATATAACACAAAAAGAGCAAGAAATAGGCCGATAAACATGGGATACGGGAGCAGTAATGGGGGTAACAAGTGAGATAAAGCAGTTAATTAAGCATATAGGAGCAACAAGAAAGGCAAATTAACAAAAATGCTAATGAAACAAGTGTAAATGCCAGAAATGTAAATGATGGCACGACATCATCCTTCGTGCTTTTACTCTCTTCCTCACAATGCGATGTACAATGTGAAATAATATGAATCATGTCACGACATCACCCTTCGTGCTTTTACTCTCTTCCTAACGATGCAATGTATAATATATGGCAATGTAAATCATGGCACGACGTCACCCTTTGTGCTTTTACTCTCTTCCTCACTATGAATTATATGATGTAATCAATATAAATCATGGCACGGCATCACCCTTCGTTCTTTACACTCTTCCTCACCCAACAATGACAAATATCAAAAGTTAAGGAATGCAGCATAGTGGAAATACAAATCATAATCACCCGGCAAGGGGAATAATATCAGTCAATATCATAATAATTGCCCGGCAAGGGTCTCAGCTACCGCTAATATTTTTCACGTATATCCTTTACAATTGGGTCCTCAATCGAACCATTACATCACAAGTTCATCAACAAGGATTTTCAACAACAATCAACTTCCATATAGAGACAATTTCATAACACAATGAATATGAAAGTAATAACCAGAAATTCATCAAAAATAGACTCACGGGCATGCTTGACACACAATGCATAGGTACTCGTCACCTCACCTATGCATTGAACATGATAAACACTTAGCACATAGCACACAATACCTATTTCCTCACCAAAGTTAGGCAAGACACTTACCTCGGGTCCAAGAATAGCAATTCAAGCCTCTAACACCGCCTTTCCTTTTGAATTCAACTCCGAAACGACAATATCTAGACATAATTAAGTTAATAACATCAATAATGACTCAATAGTTCAATCCCATAGCCTAATTATCCATTTCCTAGCATTCTTCCAAAAAAACCAAAATTCAACCCCGTGCCCGTTTGGTCCAAACACGAGGCTCGAACCAAAACCCGATCACCCATTCTCCCACGAGTCCAAATATATGATTTGTTTTAAAATTCGACCCCAAATTGAGGTTGAATTACCCAAAATCCCATAAGCCCTAACTCTACCCAAAACCCCTAATTACTACCTTTAAAACCCTAGGATATTTGATGATAATTGATGAAAAACCTTAGAAAGTTGAAGGAATATCAGTTAGTGAGAACTTACCTACGATTTGGAAAGAAAACCTCTTGAGAAAATCGCCCTAGGTCTTCTATTTTTGAGAACAAATGAGAGAATGAACGTCTGAAATTGTTTTAAAAAAAAATCACTGTTCGACTCTTGCACCTGCGGTACATGGGTCACACCTGCGATCTCGCAGGTGTGGGAAAGAGGTCGCACCTGCGGAATAGGGCCAGGCCCACAGGGGTCCGCACCTGCGGAAGTTGGTCCGCTCCTGCGGAGATTTGTCCGCGCCTGCGAGAGGGACGCACCTGCGGACTAGGTTTCGCGCCTGCGGTCTCGCACCTGCGGCCCTAGGCTTGCAGGTGCGGGCACACCAGAAATGGGTGCACCAGCAGTGTTTTCCTAAGCTAAAACACCCCGAACACTTACCCGAAACACCCCCGAGCCCTCGGGGCTCAAAACCAAATATACACACACCCGCATAACCATCCTACAGACTTATTCGAGTACTAAAACCACCGAAATAACATCAAAATTAATGAATTAAACCTCAAAACCCATAGAATTTTCTTAAAACTTCATAAGGCTCAATTATTCCGATTTTGATCCGAAACACGTCATTTCAAGTCCGTTTTACACCAAAATTCACAGATAACTCACATAACATATATCAAACCTGTTCCGGGCTCTGGAACCATGATACGGGCCCGGTAGCACGGTTTTCACATTAGTTATCATTTTCAAAAACCTTTATATTTTTCAGAAAATAATTTTCTTTAAAAATTTGTTTCTCGGGCTTGGGACCTCGGAATTCGATTCCGGGCATACGCCCAAGTCCCATATTTTCCTACGGACCCTCCGGGACTATCAAATCAGGGGTCCGGGTCCGTTTACGAAATATGTTGACCAAAGTCAACTTTAATCAATTAATTATTATAAAATTAACTTTTTATCAAGTTTTCACATAAAGGCTTCCCGGCTATGCGCCCGGGCTGCGCACACATATCGAGGTGAGATTAACGGAGGCTTTCGGGGCCTCGGAACACAGATTTAGCTAACTTAACATAGGATGACCTTTCGGGTCATGACAATCTCCACCTCTAAAACAAACGTTCGTCCTCGAATGGACATAGAAAGTACCTGAGTCTGAGAAAAGATGGGGATAACGACTCCGCATATCGAACTCGGACTCCCATGTAGCTGCCTCGGCAGGATGACCTCTCAACTGAACACGAACTGAAGGATAACTCTTCGATCTCAACTAACGAACCTGCCTAGCTAATATGGCTACCGGCTCCTCCTCATAAGTCAAATCCTTGTCCAACTGGACACTGCTGAAGTCAAGAACATGAGAAGGATCTGCAATGTACCTCCGGAGCATAGATACATGAAACACTGGATGCATGACTGATAAATGCGGTGGCAAGGAAAGTCTGTAGGCCACCTCTCCTACCTTGTCCAAAATCTCAAATGGACCAATGTACCTAGGGCTCAACTTGCCCTTCTTTCCGAACCTCATCACACCCTTCATAGGCGACACTCGAAGAAATACCTGGTCTCCTATCATAAATGCCAAGTCTCGAACTCTGCGATCCGCATAACTCTTTTGCCTGGACTGAGTTATACGAAGTCTATCCTGGATGATCTTCACCTTGTCCAAGGCATCCTGGACTAACTCAGAACCCAACAATCTAGCCTCCCTCGGCTCAAACCATCCGACTGGAGACCGACATCGCCTACCATACAACGCCTCATACGGAGCCATCTGAATGCTCGACTGATAACTGTTGTTGTATGCAAACTCTGCTAAAGACAAGACCTGATCCCATGAACCACCAAAGTCAATGACACAAGCTCGCAACATATCCTCCAAAATCTGAATAGTACGCTCGGACTGGTCGTTCGTCTGAGGATGAAATGCTGTGCTTAACTCAATCTGTGTGCCCAACTCTCGCTGAAATACTCTCCAGAAATGGGAGGTAAACTGAGTACCTCGGTCTGATATAATAGATAAGGGCACACCATGCAACCTGAAAATCTCTCTCATATAGATCTTTACCAACTTCTCTGCTGAATATGAAACTGCCACAGGAATGAAATGTGCTGACTTGGTCAACCTATCCACAACAACCCATATTGCATCAACCATCCTCTGAGTCCGTGGAAGCCCAACTACAAAATCCATCGTGATACGCTCCCACTTCCACTCGGGAAACTGAATCTGCTGCATCAAACCACCGGGTCTCTGGTGCTCATACTTAACCTGCTGACAATTCAAGCACCGTGCTACATAAGCTACAATATCTTTCTTCATTCTACGCCACCAATAATGTTTTCGCAAGTCCTGGTACATCTTTGAGGCACCCGGATGAATGTAATACCGGGAACTATGGGCCTCCTACAATATCAACTCATGTATGCCATCAACATCGGGTACACAAATACGACCATGCAGTCTCAAAACTCCCTCCGCATCAACTGTGACCTTCTTGGCACGTCCGTGCCAAAACGCATCTCTAAGAGCACACAAATGACGATCATCATACTGCCTGGCACAAATACGATCATACAATGAAGAACGGGCGACAGTATGGGCCAAAACACTGCCACCCTCAGAAACCTCCAATCTCACAAATCAATTGGCTAACGCCTGAACATCCAAAGCCAAAGGTCGCTCTCCAACTGATAAATAGGCAAGACTACCCATGCTGACTGACTTCCGGCTCAAAGCATCGGCCACCACATTGGCCTTCCCTGGATGATAGAGAATAGTAATGTCATAATCCTTCAGCAACTCCAACCACCTCCTCTGCCTCATGTTCAACTCCTTTTGCTTAAACAGGTACTGCAAACTCTTGTGATCAGTGAATACCTTACACAGTACCCCATACAAATAGGACCTCAAGATCTTCAAGGCATGAACAATAGCTTCAAGCTCCAAGTCGTGAACTGGATAATTCTTCTCGTGGATCTTCAACTGACGAGAAGCATAGGCTATGCCCTTGCCATCCTGCATCAATACCGCACCTAGCCCAACCCGTGACGCATCACAGTACACGGTGTACGGACCTGAACCTGTGGGCAATACCAACACTGGTGTTGTGGTCAATGCTATCTTGAGCTTTTGAAAGCTCGCCTCGCACTCCTCAAACCATCTGAACTGAACACGCTTCTGCGTCAACCTGGTCATCGGGGCTGCTATAGATGAAAACCTCTCCGCGAACCGGCGATAATAGCCTGCTAGGCCCCAGAAGCTCCAAATCTTTGTGGCTAAAGTGGGCCTAGGCCAATCTCTAACTGCTAAAACCTTCTTCAGATCCACCTGAATGCCCTCTGCCGACACAACGTGGCCCAAGAATGCCACAGAACTCAACCAGAACTCGCACTTAGAATACTTGGCGTACAACTGCCTATCCGTCAGAGTCTGGAGAACAACCCGAAGATGCTGCTCATGCTCCTCCCGACAATGGGAATAAATCAAGATATCATCTATAAACACGATCATGAAGGAGTCCAAATAAGGCCTGAACACCCGATTCATCAACTCTATAAAAGCAGCGGGGGCATTTGTCAGCCCAAACGACATAACCAAAAACTCATAATGCCCATATCGAGTGCGAAAAGCCGTCTTAGGAACATTAGACACCCTAAGCCTCAGCTAATGGTAACCAGACCTCAAGTCTATCTTAGAGAACATTGAAGCACCCTGAAGCTGGTCAAATAAGTCATTAATCCTCTGCAAAGGATACTTGTTCTTGATAGTAACCTTATTCAACTGTTGGTAGTCAATGCACATCCTCATAGAGCCATCTTTCTTCTTCACGAACAACACTGGAGCACCCCAAGGAGAAACACTAGGCCTGATGAAGCCTTTATCCAACAAATCCTGCAATTTCTCCTTCAGTTCCTTCAACTCTGGCGGAGCCATACGATACGGTGGAGTAGAAATGGGTTGAGTGCCCTCAGCTACCTCAATACAGAAATCAATATCCCTGTCGGGTGGCATACCCGGCAGGTCAGCAGGGAATACCTCTGGAAACTCACGAACCACGGGCACAAACTCTATCGAAGGAACCTCAGCACTAGAATCACGAAAATAGGCCAGATAGGCCAAACAACCCTTCTCGACCATGCGCCGAGCCTTCATATAAGAAATAACCCTACCCGAAGAATGACTAAGATTACCTCTCCACTCTATACGAGGTACTCATGGCAAGGCTAAGGTCACTATCTTGGCATGACAGTCCAGAATAACATGATAGGGAGATAGCCAGTCTATACCCAATACAACATCAAAGTCTACCATATCAAGAAACAATAAATCTACCCGAGTCTCCAAACCACCAGTAACAACTAAGCAAGAACGGTAGACTCGATCTACCACAATAGAATCACCCACCGGGCTAGACACATACACAGAAGTACTCAAAGAATCACGAGGCATGCTCAAATAGGGGGTAAAGTATGAAGACACATAGGAGAAAGTAGAACCCAGATCAAATAACACCGAAGCTTCGACTGCATACTGAAATCGTACCTGTGATGACTGCATCGGAGGCCTCAGCCTCAGGTCTGGTAGGAATAGCATAACATCGGGGCGGATCCCCTCCAATCTAAACATTCGTGGGTCTACCTGCTGCAACCTGACCCCTACCTCTCGTGACATGTGCTCCACCTCTATGAGTCTTTCTTCCACCTCTGGCACCACAACCACCTCCCCTGGCTAGCTGAGGGGGTGGGGGTGTGCTTGACACTGGAACCATGGCACGAGAACCCTAATACTGGGGACCACTAGAAGCTCGGGGACAATACCTGCAAATGTGCCTCGGAACACCACAAGAATAATAAGACCTCTGCTGATATGACTGGGGACTTTGGAACTGTCCCGGACGACCCTGATACCCACCCAGGTAACTCTGAAGCGGCTGTGCACTGATAGGTTCTGATGGTGCACTAATAGGAGCAGGCGGTGCACGGTGAGATACCTGAAGTGCTGACTGAAATGGTCGGGGAGGATGACCTCTGCCGCCTGAATCTCTGCCTCCAGATGAGGCTCCACTGAATCTACCAAAATGACGGGGCCTCTTGTCAGCCCCCTAACCACCACTCTGTGATAAAATCATCTCAACCCTCCTGGCTACATCGGCCGAATCCTGGAAGGAAATATCGGTTCCTGACTCCCTGTCCATCTGGAGTCTGATAGGCTGGGCCAAACCCTTAATAAATCTCCGAACCCTCTCCCGATCAGTGGGAAGTATCATCAATACATGCCTGGCTAGGGTGATGAACCTAGTCTCGTACTGAGTGACTGTCATAGAACCCTGCTGGAGACGCTCAAACTGCCTCCGAAGATCCTCTCTCTGAGTAATGGGAAGGAACTTTCCCAAGAATATCTCTGAAAACTGAGTCCAAGTCAAAGGTGCAGACCCAATTGGTCTGGTCAAACAAAAATCCCTCCACCAAGTCTTGGCTGCGCCAGATAGCCAAAAAGTAGCAAAGTCAACTCCATTGGACTCTACTATGCCCATGTTCTGAAGAACCTCATGGCAGCTGTCCAAATAATCCTGGGGGTCCTCCGATGGTGCACCAATAAAAGTAGCAGTAACCAACTTGGTGAACCTGTCCAATCTCCACAGAGCATCTGCTGACATAGTTGCTCCCTCAACTGCCGGTGCTGCAATACCCAACTAAGCTACTCCGGCTGGCTGAGGTGTCGGAGTCTGAAATTGTGGAGCTAGCTGCTCTGGCATGCGAGTAGCAGGAGTCTGGGTACCTCTCCCAGCCTGAGAGACGACTGGTGCAGTAGGAAGAAGACTGTCCTGAGCCACACTCTCCATGAGCCCCACAAGGCGGACTAGAGCGTCCTGGAGCACTGGGGTAGCAATAAACCCCTCAGGGACCCGAGCTGGTCCCACTGGAACTGCTAGAGCTGGGATCTCCTCATCGAACTCGACCTGAGGATCCTCCACTAGGGCTGCTGCTCTGGGCTGAGCCCGGCCTCAACCTCAGCCCCTCGTAGGAGCTGTAGCATGAGTATCTGGCTGTTGGTCTGAACCAAGGGAAGCACGCGTCCTCGCCATCTGCGAGAGAATAGAATATAAACTCAATTAGTACTAAGAATTCATATCGCACGATAGAGATGGAGAAATGTGGAGTTATCCTAACTTTGCAGCCTCTGGGGGATAAATACAGACGTCTCCGTACCGATCCCTCAGACTCTACCAAGTTTGTCCATGAGTTGTGAGACCTAAGCAACCTAGAACTCTGATACCAACTTGTCATGATCCGAAATCCCACCTTCAGACCATGACTGCGTCTAACGTTGAACCCGCTAGACAAGCCAACGTGTAAAGTTAAACTAACATGGTAACACAGAACTAACAGAATTTACTAGAAACAGTTTGCAATTTGTAACAACGAAAGCAGATAAATTTCAAAGCTAAGTGAAAATAGCAAAATACAATACGTCGCATAAGCCCCAAAACCTGGAGTCACAAGCTCACGAACTATCTATAGGAGTGCTAAATACAAAGTCTGAAGAAAAGTACATAATCCATCTCAGAAAAACTAGAAGAAATACAAGACAGAGTAAGGAACTGGAGATAGAAGTGACGCTAAGGCCCACGAACGTCAACGGTCTACCTTGAAGTCTCTGAGGTGGACTGAAGGATACTCCCTCAACGATGTCCACTGGGTCCGGCCGCGGGATTTGCAAAACAATAAGAAGTGCAGTGTAGCATCAGTACAACCGACCCCATGTACTGAGTAAGTGCCGAGCCTAACCTCGGCCGAAGTAGTGACGAGGCTAGACTTGACAACAAACATTGACCTGTCCTACTCTACAACATATAACACGGAAAGAGCAAGCAATAGGCAGATAAACACGGGATACGGGAGCAGTAATGAGGGTAACAAGTGAGATAAAGCAGTTAATTAAGCATACAGGAGCAACAAGAAAGGCAAATTAACAAAAATGCTAATGAAACAAGTGTAAATGCCAAAAATGTAAATGATGGCACGACATCACCCTTGGTGCTTTTACTCTCTTCCTCACAATGCGATGTACAATGTAAAATAATATGAATCATGGCACGGCATCACCCTTCGTGCTTTTACTCTCTACCTCACGATGCAATGTATAATATATGGCAATGTAAATCATGGCACGACATCACCCTTCATGCTTTTACTCTCTTCCTCACTATGAAATATATGATGTAATTAATGTAAATCATGGCACGACATCAACCTTCGTGCTTTACACTCTTCCTCACTCAAATAATGACAAATATCAAAAGGCAAGGAATGCAGCATTGTGGAAATACAAATCATAATCACCCGGCAAGGGGAATAATATCAGTCAATATCATAATAATTGCCCGGCAAGGGTCTCAGCTACCGCTAATCTTTTTCACGTATATTCTTTACAATTGGGTCCTCAATCGAACCATTACATCACAAGTTCATCAACAAGGATTTTCAACAACAATCAACTTCCATATAGAGACAATTTCAGAACACAATGAATATGGAAGCAATAACCATAAATTCATCAAAAATAGACTCACGGGCATGCTTGATACACAATGTATAGGTACTCGTCACCTCACCTATGCATTGAACTTGATAAACACTTAGCACGTAGCACACAATACCTATTTCCTCACCAAAGTTAGGCAAGACACTTACCTCGGGTCCAAGAATAGCAATTCAAGCCTCTAACACCGCATTTCCTTTTGAATTCAACTCCGAAACGACAATATCTAGACATAATTAACTTAATAACATCAATAATGACTCAATAGTTCAATCCCATAGCCTAATTATCCATTTCCTAACATTCTTCCAAAAATACCAAATTCAACCCCGCGCCCGCTTGGTCCAAACACGAGGCTCGGACCAAAACCCGATCACCCATTCTCCCACGAGTCCAAATATATGATTTGTTTTAAAATTTGACCCCAAATTGAGTTTGAATTACCCAAAATCTCATAAGCCCTAACTCTACCCAAAACCCCTAATTACTACCTTTAAAACCCTAGGATTATTTATGATAATTGATGAAAAACCTTAGAAAGTTGAAGGAAAATCAGTTAGTGAGCACTTACCTACGATTTGGAAAGAAAATCTCTTGAGAAAATCGCCCAAGGTGTTCTATTTTTGAGAAAAAGTGAGAGAAAGAATGTCTGAAATTGTTTTTAAAAAAACTCACTGTTCGACTCTCGCACCTGCGATCTCGCAGGTGCGGGAAAGAGGTCGCACCTGTGGAATGGGGCCAGGCCCACAGGGGGCCGCACCTGCGGAAGTTGGTCCGCTCCTGCGGAGTCTCTCCTGAGGAGATTTGTCCGCGCCTACGACAGGGACCGCACCTGCGGACTAGGCGTCGCGCCTGCGGTCTCGCACCTGCGTCCCTAGGCTCGCAGGTGAGGGCACACCAGAAATGGGTGCACCAACAATGTTTTCCTAAGCTAAAACACCCCGAACACTTACGCGAAACACCCCCGAGCCCTCGGGGCTCAAACCCAAATATACACACACCCTCATAACCATCCTACGGACTTATTCGAGCACTAAAACCACCGAAATAACATCAAAATCAATGAATTAAACCTCAAAACCCATAGAATTTTCTTAAAACTTCATAAGACTCAATTATTCCGATTTTGATCCGAAACACGTCATTTCAAGTCTATTTTACACCAAATTTCACAGACAACTCACATAACATATATTAAACCTGTTCTGGGCTCCGGAACCATGATACGAGCCCAGTAACACGGTTTTCACATTAGTTATCATTTTCAAAAATCTTTATATTTTTCAGAAAATAATTTTCTTTAAAAATTCATTTCCCGGGCTTGGGCCCCCGGAATTCGATTCCGGGCATACGCCCAAGTCCCATATTTTTCTACGGACCCTCCGAAACCGCCAAATCACGGGTCTGGGTCTGTTTACCAAATATGTTGACCAAAGTCAACTTTAATCAATTAATTATTATAAAATCAACTTTTCATCAAGTTTTCACATAAAGGCTTCCCGGCTATGCGCCCAAGCTGCGCAGGCATATCGAGGTGAGATTAACGGAGGCTTTCGGGGGCTCAGAACATAGATTTAGCTAACTTAACATAGGATGACCTTTTTGGTCATCACATAACCCTTCCGCGACCCTAACATACTTTTACACCATTGTTGTACGGAAAAGAGCTTTTGGGGGCGATTTTGAAGAGGGAAATCCTTGTTCTTCATAGAGGTAAGTGTTTTGATCATTACAAATCGATTATGGATGAGTATAGAACATAAAACCAGTGTAAATGCATGAAAATTAGTAGACAATTGGGTTTTAGGGCTTGAGATTAAGAGACCTTTAGGGGTCGATTTGAGGGGTCAAACGAACTCTGATTTTGGTGTTCTTTATATGTACAGACCCATGAGAGGACGAAGAACACTAGTATATAAAAATATCTGAGTTTCGGGACGCGGGTCCGGGGGTCAGGTTTTGACCGTTTTCGGATTTTTGGGTTAAATTTGATAACTTTCGATTGGAAATTGGTCCTTAAGAATAATTTGATGATAAAAATCTGAACTTGGTAGATTTGGAGCCTTCGGAGGTTGATTCAAAAGGCAAGCGCATAGCGGAATAGTTCCGGGCTAGTTTTGAGGTAAGTAATGTCTTTAAATCCTGTCCTCAGGGTATGAAACCCCGGACTATGCACCCTTTCACGGGTTTTGAAATTCAAAGGTTGAAACTTTGGAGATATATTTCCTATTTAGGAAACTATTGAGTTGCGAAACCGATTTCTAAGCTTATACATAATTATTATTTATATATTATGATATGTTCTGGGCTATAAGCCATGTTTGGGGCCTAGTGCGACCTGTTTACCCCTTGGGGCTGTTTTACTGTGTTTCCTCACTTGATATGTTGTGATTTTCACTCAGTCTTTTCTTGAAAACTGTTTTGACACTCAGAGTATTTTGATACTATTATTGAAAATGAAACATTGTTTTTGGGTCGAGAACCCGATATATTTATGGCCTGATGGGCAATTTGAGAGTGTGTGACTGAGTGAGGCTTTGGGCCTATGCTGTGAGTGATTTATGCGGTGATGCAGCTTGTTATTTAGCGCTTGGGCTCTAGGAGCCCCTCCGGAGTCTATACACACCCCAATGAGCGCAGGTACCTATTGAGTGATGATTACTGCCTGATGGGCTGATGTTGAGTGATTGTGAGGATGCCTGATGGGATGTTACATGGTGATTATGAGGATGCCTGATGGGCTGTTACAGAGTGATTATGAGGATGCCTGATAGGCTATTACAGAGTGATTGTGAGGATGCCTGATGGGAAATTGTTACGAGAAATAATTTTGGCCCGAGGGGCAGATTTATGATGTTTTACTGAATTTTTTAACTATAAATTACTTTGTTTTTCAAACTGAGTTTTACTGAGGATTTCACTTAGATATATTGATATTATACTTGTTTTCAAAGGATTTTGGAACTGGTTTTGAACTTATGTATTGCCGAATACTACTTGGTGACTTGGGTTTTTTACTGGTTTTGTGAATTGATGTATTTATACTGTGTGTTTTATATTTCTCAGACCGTGATTTATTTTCATTACTACTGAGTTGGCGTACTCATCATTACTCCCTGTGCCTCTGTGCACATATCCAGGTACCAGTTCGCAGCAGTAGCTCTCTCAGCTCGATAGCAACATTTCACGGGATTTTGAGGTAGCTGTCCAGGGTCCCCAGCTTCTCCACTTCCCTTCCTTAGTTAGTTTTAGCATTTGATTCAGAGACATATATTATAGTTAGCAGAGTTAGATTTATTCATTCTTAGATGCTCATGACTATTGACTCCAGTTCTTGGGAGGTTTTGTTTAGACTATTATGGGGACGCTAATACCTAATTATATTATTTGATGCTATGGTTGCATGCTCTTGTGGTAATTGAACAAAAGCGTAGTAATGTGATGGTTGGCTAGCCTAGTTCCACGATAGGCTCCATCACGGCCTATTAGGATTCGGGGTCGTGACAAGTTGGTATCAGAGCTCTAGGTTACATAGGACTCAACGGTCATGAGCAGGTTTAGTAGAGTCTTGCGGATCGGTACAGAGACATCTGTACTTATCTTCGAGAGGATTCAGAACCCTTAGGAAACATTCCACATTCTTGAATTCTTGTCGTGCGAATCCGTTTTATTTATCCAAAGCGTAACTCTTTGAATTCCTTTCATGTATTCGAATGCGCACGTGAGCGCTTGGTATCAGTTGTGCGTCGCCGGTTTATGACTTCCAGGGATGAGATGTGATTTTTAGCATGTTGATAATGGGCCAGTCTGGAGGACTTGAGGCCGAATTTTGTTTGTGGCTTGAGTGTTGAGATTTTATTTGGGTGAGCACATGTGTTGGGGGACTTATATGTTCGTTTGTGTCCTTATTAATGGAACTTTGTGACTAGATGACTACATGGTGAGTGTGATCGGATAGTTAGATGTATTCAGGTTGTTTGATTGTGACCAAAATGAATTGGCGGGACATGTGGCAAGAACCATTGATTATTTGACTTCTGTATTGAGTTAGAATATGACTTCGAGTTATGAGTATTGAAGGACCTCTCATGTAGTTTAGTTGTGGAGTGAAGTGGGGTTTCCTGTTATGTTCTGAGTTCCTGTGATATCTTTTGAGCTGACCAATGCCCCAACAGCGTCTATGTATTTGATTGCCGGTGTATTCAGCCGTGTTATAACTCCTTTGTTATTGTATTTATTGATGGCATCCTGCCGTACTCTCGTAGTCAGAGATAGCATATTCAGCAGTTGAGGATGGTATTATAAGGATTCAGGGAGGAGAAGCTCTATGCGAAGTTCTCCAAGTGTGAGTTTTGGCTCAGTTCAGTAGCATTCTTGGGGCACGTGGTGTCCAGTGAGGGTACTCAGGCGGTCAGACGAGTGTGACTAGAGCTTCCAGAAGCTCAAGATTTCCTTGACCACGGTCCCAGTGTTAGTATTCCCATCAACTTTAGGTTCTTATACCGTTTATTGTGATGTTTGGAGGGTAGGCATTAGTTGTGTCCTAATGTAGGAGGGTAAAGCGATTGCGTAATAGCTATGATCTTCGGAAGTGTATAGAGAGATATCAGTTTGAGGCTAAGCATGCAGGGGTATCTCCTGCGGGTTGTCCTAAGGTGTGTGACCCTTATGTTTATCTGTAGTAAGTTCTCTCTATCAGTAAATGATGTATGTTGTAAATTGAGTTTAGATCTCTTGTGAGAGTTGGCATGACCATTACAATGGTGGATGCGAGATTTGTATTTGATTTGAGTGTTAGATGGTTTGGGTCATATAAGCTTATGGAGGATTTAGTTGAACCTCACCACAGTATGGTTGCAGTGATAGTGTATGGGCATCGTGAGTTATTGTTTGTCTTGACCTTTGGCTTTGAGCCAAGTGGGATAGTCCGCTAATGATAAGTTGATTACATAATTATGTGTTGTTTTGATTTCGGTTCGAGATATGCTGGTAAATCAATTATGACCTATAGAGGTGGAGTCTAGGAATGACTCGAGTGATGGAAATATCTTCGATATAGGTTATATGTACCGATCGAGGATCTTCAAGGTGTGAGAAGGGCTAGATTTGATATTTACGGGGAAGGTGTCAAGGTTTGTGGTGTATTTGCATTATCATGGATTCTATTAATCAATATCAGGAAAGTGAAGGTAATGACCTTAAATTCGCAGGAAGTCTCTTTAGGGTAAGTATTTCTAATGTGGTGCATTTGGGGATAATTGATGAGGTATTCAGCGTCTTATGAGCCTTAGACGGTATATCTTTATGCTAGGGTTCGTGTGGTGAGTATGGATTGAGAATTTCAGAATTATGGCAAGAAAGAAGCATCAATTCGAAGGTAAGTCAGAAGGAACTTAGATAAATAGGACATCTTGGTAGTAGGTCGGATCGGCATGACAAGGGATATGGTTAGTTCTTTGGGTGTTTATAAGGTAATGAGTTGTTACATGTGTTTCTAGCAATTCTCTTGGAATTTTGTGGCATGCGTAGCTTGGTTGAGTTAGAAGGATTCAGTCCTGGCAGTTTGGTGTTGTACTAATGTGATTCGGGAGTTCTTGACGATTTCTACCATGGTTAGAGATGTATATTTTCTATTGGTGTGAGGGACATGTGTTGTATATTGATTTTGCTTCTAAATGGGATAAATGGAAAGTTCTTGGCTAGTTGGGTACGTAGTTGTTTGTGGCTAGGAAGGGATCACGAAGTTCTCATATTTATCATAGGATTGCATGGTGTATGAGGTATTTTTTGTATAGTGGAGAGTGGCATATGTGAGGTCACGGTTCAGTTCTGTAAGGAAGGTTAGAACTGGCAGTTTCAGATGATTAGGTAAAGGATACCACTATTGGGCGGATGACATCATTAAGGACAATGTGTTTAAGGCAATGTGTTTGAATAAGGATGCTTCATTAGTGTTACGACGCTCTCTTGTTGGATCGGCTGCTGATATTCAAGGTTTCTTGGTGACACAGAGGAGTTATGGGGGTATCCATCGTGGAATGATTGAGTATTGGAGACAAGTTATATATTTGAGTGGTGGAATTGGGATCAGATATGGTAATTGGTGCGCCTAATGGATTTTGAGACTGGGAGTTTTCATGAACAAATTATTTTTGTAGTTGTGAACAACGAGGATGCGAGCAAAGCTAGTCAGGTGTTAGTATATGTCATGATTCAGTCATTATGAACCTTTGGAGAGTTATCTACCTCTTGTGGATGACCAGAGTTGATTTAGAATATAATTATTGGTAGGCCAGTATGGGTGTGTGTTCTACACTGAGTCGGAATTGTTAACCCCAAATTTCTATTGTTGAGGGATGTACCATTTGATTGTCATTGAGCTTATTTGTGTTTTGGAGTGATCGATGAGTTACCTTTCGATGTTTCGAGGAGTTGTGATCGTTGGTTATATATATGCATAAGGTGTAGTTCTATCGGGGATTTATAGCGAGATTTGAGTATGGTAAGTAATTGGGTGTTGCAGGATTGAGACGTGTTGGTTATATTCGTTCTAGTTCGGGTGGCATGGTATCGTCCGATTCCCCCGTAGTTATGGCAATGCACTTTGAGTAATTGATGTCGAATTTTGCATGGTTATTGATTTTGATCAAGGTGGATGGGAGTATGTCATGTGGTCCAGAGGTTGGATGGGATCATGCTTTGCAGCTCAGTTAGGTAGAGGTATGATCCTTGGTGTCGGATTTGTGTGATATGGTTTCACGATGTGTATCAGGCTTTTAGCAGGATGTGGTAATGGCAAGAGTAATCTCAGGATAGTCCTCTCATGTGAGTCTTCTCTATTTTATGAATTGAGCTATTGGGATGTTATTATTGAGTGCACAAGTTATGGCTCTGGATGCTATGGATACTGATGGGACGAATGGTTGCTGGTTTCTACGTGTTTCTTTCATCAACGGAACCATATGAAGGTGTTTAAGCGAGGTTTTGTTTGATAAGAGGTTATTTACTGGTATTGGGTTGTTATAAGTACCTATTGTGATTAGGAGTTATCGACTCGGGTGCTCGAGTCATGTAGTGTATCATGGTATTTCATCTTGTGTTGCGGATATGACTTGTTACAATGTGCTCAGACTTATTCAGTTTATAGTTGTGGGATTTTGATCGTGTAAATTGATTCATAAGTGAAAATGTAGTTCTAAGGTTTTTGGGTCAGGATTTGATAATGAAATTTCAGTTATGTTGTGTTATTAGACCTAGATGGGGTAGGGTGATGTGGGATCACCTCCAAATATGTACATGGAAGGTTACACAACAATTTTGGCGGTGTTTGGAACAACTCTAGGCACGTTCGAGGACGAACGTATGTTTAAGTGGGGGAGAATGTAACGACCCGGTCGGTCGTTGCGTAGAACTTGCATTAAAAATTACGGTAATTGACTTGTCATATGTTGGTTATACTATTCTTGATGTGTTAGAGTTGGTAGGCTTGGAATCGGAATGGTTGTGGTGAGAATTTAGCCATTTAATCTTATAAATAGCCTTAAAATGGGAAAAGTCAGCTGAGAGTTGACTTATTGGTAAACGACCTCGGAATGCGAATTTTATGACTCGGATAGCTTCGTCAGGTGATTTGGGACTTAGGAGTGTATTCGGAATATTTTTGCGATGTCCGGTGTAGACTTAGGCTTGAATTGGCGAAAGTTAGTTTTGCGAGTTCCGGTCGGCAATGGAAAATAGGCTATCGGGGTCAGAATGGAATTCCGGAAGTTGGAACAGGTTTGTAATGTCATTTTGGATATGTGTGCAAAATTTCAGGTCAATCGGATGCGTTTTGGATAGTTTCAGCATCGTTGGTGGAATTTAGAAATTTTAAAATTCATAGGCTTGAATTCGATGTGATTTAGTGTTTTTGCGTTGTTTTTGGTGATTCGAAGGCTCGACTAAATGTGTGTGATGTTATGGGACGTGTTGGTATGTTTTTTGGTTGAGGTCTTAAGGGTCTCAGGGGAGTTTCAAGGTGGTTTCAGGCCATTTCTAGTTGCTGGTTTTTGGCTTCAGGGGTGTACAGTGCGATAGCACTGATTTGGATGCGTTAGCACAAAGGAAATTTGGAAAAATCTATTTGTGTTGTGCGATCGCACAAGGCTTCCCGCGATCGCATAGAGTAAATTTTTTGTTGCACTGTCCCGACTTTGGAAGCTTATAACTCACAATTTATAAGGAATTTGAAGATGATCCAAAAATGAAAGTTGTAGCTCTTGATGTCTAGTTTTCGGAAAATTAGGCCAACCGTAATTTGGAGTTTTGTACAAAACATTATGACCATTATACTAGAGGCTATCCGGAAGAGTTGGAGAAGGCTGTTGGAAAATTATTCAGTGCTATCGCACCTGAGGGGCTGTGATCACGGAGAGTAAAATAGGGCAGGTGAAAATTGTTCAGTTTTATCGCACCTGAGAGGCTGCGATCGCACTGAGTAAGGCCTGGGCAGTATAAAAAAAACTCTTCCGCGACCCTAACATAGTTTTACACCATTGTTGTACGGAAAAGAGCTTTTGGGGGCGCTTTTGAAGAGGGAAATCCTTGTTCTTCATAGAGGTAAGTGTTTTGATCATTAAAAATCGATTATGGATGATTATAGAACATAAAACCAGTGTAAATTTATGAAAATCAGTAGACAATTGGGTTTTAGGGCTTGAGATTAAGAGACCTTTAGGGGCCGATTTGAGGGGTCAAACGAACTCTGATTTTGGTGTTCTTTATATGTACAGACCCATGAGAGGACGAAGAACACTAGTATATAAAAATATCTGAGTTTTGGGACGCGGGTCCGGGGGTCGGGTTTTGACCGTTTTCGGATTTTTGGGTTAAATTTGATAACTTTCGATTGGAAATTGGTCCTTAAGAATAATTTGATGATAAAAATCTGAACTTGGTATATTTGGAGCCTTCGGAGGTTGATTCGAAAGGCAAGCGCATAGCGGAATAGTTCCGGGCTAGTTTTGAGGTAAGTAATGTCTTTAAATCCTGTCCTCAGGGTATGAAACCCCGGACTATGCACCCTTTCTCGGGTTTTGAAATTCAAAGGTTGAAACTTTGGAGATATATTTCCTATTTAGGCAACTATTGAGTTGCGAAACCGATTTCTAAGCTTATGCATAATTATTATTTATATATTATGATATGTTCTGGGCTATAAGCCATGTTTGGGGCCTAGTGCCGACCTGTTTACCCCTTGGGGCTGTTTTACTGTGTTTCCTCACTTGATATGTTGTGATTTTCACTCAGTCTTTTCTTGAAAACTGTTTTGACACTCAGAGTATTTTGATACTATTTATTGAAAATGAAACACTGTTTTTGGGTCGAGAACCCGGTATATTTATGGCCTGATGGGCAATTTGAGAGTGTCTGACTGAGTGAGGCTGCGGGCCTATGCTGGGAGTGATTTATGCCGTGATGCGGCTTGTTATATAGCACTTTGGGCTGTAGGAGCCCCTCCAGAGTCTGTACACACTCCCAGTGAGCGCAGGTACCTATTGAGTAATGATTACTGCCTGATGGGCTGATGTTGAGTGATTGTGAGGATGCTTGATGGGCTGTTACAGAGTGATTGTGAAGATGCCTGATGGGCAATTGTTACAAGAAATGATTTTGGCCCTAGGGGCAGATTTATGATGTTTTACTGAGTTTTAGAACTATAAATTACTTTGTTTTTCAAACTGAGTTTTACTGAAGATTTCACTGAGATATATTGATATTATACTTGTTTTCAAAGGATTTTGGAACTGGTTTTGAACTTATGTATTGCCGAATACTACTTGGTGACTTGGTATTTTTACTGGTTTTGTGAATTGGTGTATCTGTACTGTGTGTTTTATATTTCTCAGACTGTGATTTATTTTCATTACTACTGAGTTGGCGTACTCATCATTACTCCCTGTGCCTCTATGCACATATCCAGGTACCAGTTCGCAGCAGTAGCTGTCTCAGCTCGATAGCAGCATTTCACGGGATTTTGAGGTAGCTGTCCAGGGTCCACAGCTTCTCCACTTCCCTTCCTTAGTTAGTTTTAGCATTTGATTCAGAGACATATATTATAGTTAGCAGAGTTAGATTTATTCATTCTTAGATGCTCATAACTATTGACTCCAGTTCTTGGGAGGTTTTGTTTATACTATTATGAGGACGCTAATACCTAATTATATTATTTAATGCTATGGTTGCATGCTCTTGTGAACTCTTATAATTTAACAAAAGCGTAGTAATGTGATGGTTGGCTAGCCTAGTTCCACGATAGGCGCCATCACGACATATTAGGATTTGGGGTCGTGACACATTTATATTTATCTCTATCATTCTAGCTACCTATATGACTATTATTTTAAAAGCACAAAATTTCTATGTGAAATATTCGCGATGTTTTTCCCTTTGGAAATAAATTTCACATTAGACAAAGTCATCATTTAGTTTTGGGAATTAATATATGACTTTTAAATTAACTGAAATTTTACTTATGAAATATTCTTTTTATTATTTAAACTATATAGAAACTCCAAACATTCAGGAATTTAAAGTCTTCGGATGGTAAGCTATAAAGCTTGATTTTATAGCAATTTTATTTTTTATTTATGGTTTAAATTACAATTTGCAATCAAAACTCAAAATTCGATTTTCACACTTTATTTATCTATATATCAATATCTATACAATCACACAAGCAAGAAACCTCACAACAAAATATTAATTAACTTTCTTACTCTTCGTAAGTGAATTTAATGTTCGACAAAACAATAATTACAATTAATTTTAGGAGTTCATTATTTATTTTATTCGTTGTTTGACCTTTTAGTGTTCTTCCTCTAAATCGTACTATAATTTATCGTTTCAAGAATTTATAAAAAAAATTATTTTTATTTATCACACAATCATATTAATTAATACTAATATTCGTATTTTTTTTTAAAATTTATGTACTCAAACATAGGGTAGACGCACAAAGCGCGTATCCTAAAAATAGTACTATATTAAAAGCACGAAATATCGTTTGTCTTTTTTACCCTCTAAAATACTTCCTTATTTGAACTTTGTACATGATCCTAAATATTAGGACTCTTTTTAAATCCTTCTAAGTTTTCAAGTTTTTCTTCTTAACCATGTTAGGAATCGTTAGGCAACTTTTCCCCCGGTCTTTGGCCTTTTTATTTTGATAAAAAATTATTTAATCATATTTAGTATCAAACTTAGATAGTTAAATATAATAAAATTTTATCTTTGTCCAAATCCCCGCCAGGCATATTTATTTTTCAAGTATTTACCCTTTTTGTTCTGTTATAAATAGTATAATTATGCTTGAACTTAAATAGTTAAATATAATAAAATTTTATTTTTGGCCAAATCCAAATTATACACAAGTTTTACTCCTTTTTAGTCTATTTCTGTTACTTATCGGTTAATTTGGTAACCAAAAACGAAAAAACAAGCAAAATAAGTTTTTTTAACAAATTGTTCTTTTGAATTTTGGTTTCTTCTCTCTCCGTTTATTGAAATGTTATGTTAATAATTTGACAGATTTAATTAGAATCGTCCCAAAATATCATAACCACTTGGCGTAGTTGGAGCAATTGTACATCTCATTAAAGCATTAAAATCTTTATCTATCTATCTATCTATTTATATTATATTATATTAAAAGCATAAAGTCCGTAGCGAACTATCATTCACCTGTTTTGCCCTTTAAAAATAGATTTTATACTAGATAAAATAGATATTTAATTATTTTTCTAATTTTAGAACTTTAAAACCAACTAAGGTTTTATTTAAAAAAAATTCTTATTTAAATCCCATTAATATTAGAGTAGTAGTGAACTATTCCTATAAGATTATTTATTATGCAAAATGTGAGTTAGCAAAATTCTGTAGGAGTCAAACACACAACGAATTTTGAAAACATAAAGATTCAAAAACATATGATTTTTCTTACTATTTGTAAATCGAACTCTTATTGAAAAAATTATAATTATTCTCAAATATTTAAAAATTAGAATGAGCAAATATTAAAAATTTGAATTAATAAAAATTAGACCGAATTAGACCCCAAACGGAAGCGTCGTTCCTTCCCTCATCTTCTTCCTTTTTTCACCCTCTCAAAAATATAGAAAAATTGAGAAAGAGAACACTTCCCCATATTTTTTTCCTAACACACAAGAATCGAACCCCCTCGAAAAATCAGAGACTTTCCCCTAGAGATTAGCAGCCATTTTTTGTCCTCCTCTTCACACTCACACAGTAACGTTCCTAATTTCCTCCTCCTCTCTCTATATCTATCGTAGCTCCAAGTCCCAACAAACACTCACTGCAAGCAAAAAGCAAAAAGCAAAAAGCAGAGAGTATTTCAAGTTTTTTACAACTTCATAATTTCTGGGAATTGATTCGTGTTGTCTGCTGATTTATGTTGCTGTCTGCTTCACCGTTGAACTCCATCTGTTGTTTATGACCTTTATTTGGCCATTAAATTTGTTAAAACAGTTCCTACGCTTCAGGTATGTACTGAAATTTCATTTTTCTTAGATCTGTTCTAATATAAAAACGTATTCGTCTTCTGTTGAACCTGCTATGTGTTTGAGATTTATGGACATCGATTTTGGTTACTTGAATGGAAAAAATGATATCTAGCCTATTGTGAAGTCTGTTCTCTGAATTGAATTTCTTTATTTGTTTTTTTTTAATTTATATTTATCTTTATTTTATTTTATCATAATTGTTTGGATTTCTTAATTTCGAATAAGACATAAAATACTCTTAGAATCAGTATAACTAGTCACAGATTGGGTATGATTTTTAATCAGCTAAATGCTCGAGGTCTGGCAGTTGGCTTGAATGGTATAAGAGCAATTTCGCTCAACAATAATTGATTGTCAGCTAAATAATTGGATAGGCTATGGTATGATGACCAATTATATAAAAATGAGTTTTATATATATAGAGAAAGTTATTAATGTGACTGCTTACATGAATAACTATCTGAGTAGAGTTTATTAAATACTTAATGTTGCAAACTAGTCAGAATGAATTCTGAATTCATTTCATTCACATACAGTAGGATTCACAATTAGCCATTCTTTAAACAATCACTACATGCTAAATGTACTTAGACCAAATAGCCTACATCTTCCCCACAATTAATAAATCATCGTGACCATAGTCATGATTATGTAAGCTCCATTCGGGTTTGCATTTTATGCTACTTTGCCACAACTTCAAACAATATTCCTAGGTTCAAACAATATTGCTACTCAGACTTGCAATAAAAAATATTCCTAGGTTCAAGGGACAAAAGCTGCCAAAAGTCAAAACCCCATTCTCTAAATCCCTAAAGAAGGTAGTATTTTTTTCTCACTTCGTGTCCTCCAATCTCTACCACTTCCATTTTCCCTTTCTCCTTACCAGCAACCCTTGTGGCCGTTGGCCTCCAGACTTGGTACACATATTCTTTCACTATCTTTGTTAATCTTCCCATTTAGCTGCTTGATGACATTTAGAACCAATTCTTGGGTCAATTTGTGTATTTTTAAGTTGTTTTTTTAATATTGGATTAACTTCCCCAGAAACTTCAGAGTGCACTCTGAATGATTATAGAAATATTAAAAAGTGATTTTTTAAGTGAATCTTCTCCTGTTTCTGTTTATTTTGAGGTTTGTTGGTCAATTGCTGATAAAGTGAACAATTTTGAGTGATTTAATTGAATTATGACAATATTGTTTTGGTTTTCCTTTCTTATTTGTTTTTAGGAACACACCAAAATGCTGTAATTAACTAGGTACTTAAAATGCAAGAGGACTACCAATCCTACTTAGCTCCTGTTTTTGCTTATTTGATATTACTGACTCTGTCTGAGTTTATAAGATCATATTTGACTGGAAGTGTAGTTTAAGTTGTTAATTTAAGTCATATATTGGAAGAAAATATCAAAAGGAATTGTTGAAAAGTTAGTTTGATATTAAAAACATCACATGAAAGTTTAAAATTTGACTAGTTTAATATATCGAATTCTTGAAAGTCTTGAATGTTGTATAGAAATATAATGGTGTTAAATGTTTTTGGATGTTCCGGAATAGAAGAGTGTCATATAAGTTGGGACTGAAAGAGTATATTTCCTGTTTGTCCTTAGAAATTCATGTTTATATGTTTATGTGTATGATTTTCAGGTTCATATTTATGTGTCAGAAAGCTGAATAATCATTTTTTTTTGGTTGCATCATGACCGTATTGGATTTTGTAGATTATTTGCTATTGTTGTGTGTCTTACACAATGTGATTCTTTTTACAGGGATAGATTCGGTAAGAAATCAATTTTTTAAGCCGTTACAGACTGTTGTTAGTGTTGGAAATGCGGAGGCAGTCATGCATACGATACCCATCTGCTATCTTCTTATTACTCATTGTAATTTCAGCATTTGTAGTTTATGCCCCTCCGGATTCAGTGTGCTTCCAAGAAACCTTCATTTGTCCCAAATTCAGAAGTTCATACCTAAAAAGTGGAGGAGCGTTACAGAATCAGACCCCCGAAACAGTGTCCAGTCCTTGCTGTCCTTGCTGTGTAGTTCTCGTGAATCTGTTTCAGGGTCTTGTGAAGCAACTAATGTGTCTATGATGGAATGCCTATTGACAACCTTGAAGGACTTTGCAAGCCAAGGCCACATATGCAAAGCCTTTAGAACTTTTTCACTTATACGGACCCATGTCTCCTCTCAAACTCCTTGTGATCTTGTTATTCAGTCCTTATCGTCTCTTTTGTTATGTTGTACTAACAGTGAGTCACTTCCCGAAGGGAAACAAATTCATGCCTGCATTATTAACTTAGGCATTGCGCATAGTTGGAATTTGGTGCCAAGGATAATCACCTTCTATACGACCTTCGGTTTACTTGATAATGCTCATGCAATTGCTGAAACTTCAAATATTTTGCACCCTCTCCCCTGGAATCTCCTTATTTCTTCCTATGTCAGAAGGGGGCAAAATGAAAAGGCGTTCGCTGCCTATAGACAGATGTTGAATAGATGTGTAAGACCCGATGATTTCACTTATCCATCTGTTCTGAAGGCTTGCGGTGAACAATTAAATCTTGCTTTTGGCCGGGATATTCACAAATCTATAGATGCTAGTTACCTAGAGGGTAGCTTGTTTGTCCAGAATGCTTTAGTTTCCATGTACATGAAATGTGGGGAAGTGGATGTTGCACATGACATATTTGAAAGGATGCCAGTTAAGGACGCAGTTTCATGGAATTCAATGATCTCTGGTTATGCTTCCAAAGGTATGTGGAGTAAAGTTTTTGAGCTTTTTGATAGAATGAGGGCTACTGGTGCCCAAATGGATATTATTACTTGGAACACCATAGCTGGAGGTTGCTTGAAGACATGTAACTTTATTGGGGCTCTTAAATTGTTCTCTCAAATGAGAACTTGTGGAATTCAGCTAAAACCTGTGTCAACACTTATTGGTTTGGGTGCATGTTCTCATGCTGGTTTGTTAAAAAATGGTAAAGAAATTCATGGTTTAGTGATTCGAAGTCACCTTGACGATTTCGATAATGTAAGAAATGCTTTAATCAATATGTATGCCAGATGCAAGGCGCTTAAGCAGGCACATATTTTATTTCAGTTGGCTGACTCTAAAACTGTAATTACCTGGAATACGATCATATCTGGCTTTGCACATTGGGACAGGTCTGAGGAATCCTCCTTTCTTTTCCGAGAAATGCTGCTTTCTGGTGTTGCACCAAATTATATAACTATAGCAAGCATTCTCCCCCTTTGTGCTCGGGCGGCAAATTTGCAACATGGTAAAGAATTTCATTGCTATCTTATAAGGCAGGAAGGGTTTGAGGAACATTTGCTATTGTGGAATTCACTTGTGGATATGTATGCGAGATCCGGAAAGGTAGCAGTAGCCAGAAAACTATTTAATTTGATGAGCCAGAAAGATGTTGTTACCTACACTTCGCTGATAGCAGGATATGGTATTCAAGGTGAAGGAAGAGAAGCAATTGAACTTTTTAATGAGATGATAAGGCACCATATAAAACCAGACCATGTGACCATGGTTGCTGCTTTGTCAGCATGTAGTCATTCTGGCCATGTGATGCAGGGTCAGAAGCTATTCGAACAGATGCAAAGTACTTATGATATAAGTCCTCGTTTGGAGCATTTTTCTTGCATGGTTGACCTCTTTGGTAGGGCTGGTCTACTTAAAAAAGCAGAGGAAATCATTATAAAGATGCCTTATGAACCAACACCTGAAATGTGGGCTACTCTCCTTGGAGCATGTAAGATTCATAGGAATACTGACATAGGAGAACGGGCAGCTGAGAAACTGCTGGAGCTGAGGCCCGATAATCCTGGATATTATGTGTTGATTGCTAATATGTATGCGGATGCTGGGCGTTGGAATAAACTGGCAAAAGTGAGAACCGTCATGCGGGATTTTTGTGTAAGAAAGGCTCCGGGATGTGCTTGGGTTGATACGAGTTCTGGCTTTTCTCCCTTTTTGGTTTCAGATTCCTCCAGTGGCCAAACAAATGAAATTTACTGTCTTTTGGGAGGACTGAATAGGCAAATGAAAGACAACGGTTATGTGACTACAGAGGATTCTTCTTCCGAAGAAGAACTTTGTGAAGGACTCCTTTTGTGAAAGGGAAGTGTGACTCAGATCAGACCTTTGACTGTTTCCATAAGAACTTTGCTCATCTTTCCTTCAGTCCCAACTTATGTGACATGATTCACATACTTTGTTTCAGCGTTCAAAGGTTCATAAATTATATCAGCTCTTTATTTCCCAAGGTGTAATCTTGTCATTACAACCATTATTGACTTTTCTGCCGCTACTCATCGTGATATAGGAGCACTGCCTTATGGGCATAAAGGGAACTGTTCGTCGTAGTACTGATGGTCATATTATTCATGCAAACATCGACACTGATGTGATTATAGCTGAGGAACCTCCTTATGGTATTTGTCTATACCACTCTATATATGTAGCTTATATTTGCTCTGCAAAACTAGGGACTAGTCATGAAATATATAGTTGCAGAAACTTACTGTATGCTTTTTTCTTATCAACCCTCCATCATATGTTTGCCTTTTTGATGAAACTAAGCTGAAAGTACTAGCACTTAATGGTAATTACGGCCTTGTCTTTTTAAGTAATTATATACTTTTTCAAGCTGTGGACACCAATACTTGACAGGGAAAATAATAAGAGTATTCTGTTTTTTCTCTTCTCATCTTGCTAGCTCATAAGAAAAGGCTGTTTTTATTTGGGTGGGGCCTTCTCTCTAGCTCAACTCTATGGTGCTCTCTTCTATTTTCCCTTTTAGGATTTTATATATTGTCATATGGTTTACTCAGAAAAATGTTCACCTTTGCCTGTGGTTTGGTGAAGGCTGAGGGATGGAGGGAGTAGATAATGCTGCTCTCTTCTCAAATACTCTTCACTGTGATTTTCTCTTTGGCTTTAAGGTGTATCTCCAGGCTTTGCCTGTTGCTAAAGCTGAATAAGAGACCTGGCATTTTACCAGTATTCTTATTAACAAGATTTGAACAAAACCTTATTTGTTTCCTGTGGTTCAAGTTAGTTGGTCGTTGATGGCTCTGTCACGTCAGTACTCAACAATTTTTGCCTGTACTATAAAGTAAACTATTTCAGACACTACCCTGCAATACATAAACTTCATGCGATGTCGTATTGTTGTGGCATCCTATCTGCATTTGTTGAGAAAAATTCTACAGCTATTCGATTATGTGAATCATGAGACTATTGTTTAACTGCATTGTCTCTCTCTATTGGTTATGCCCAGTAACTGAGCTCATCTGAAATCACTGTTGGCCACCTCAATGCAGTATCAACTGCAAAACCTGAAGATATGTACCGTATTGTTGAGCATTTTGCACTTGGCCGTAGAAGGCTTGAGCTCTTTGGTGGGGGAGGAAGAAATCCACCTCCAGAAGCACCACATCTTGTTGTTACAACTACTGATATAGAGGCGCTTCGGCCCAAATCACCAATGAAGAATCAGCAGCAAATGCAGCAACAATCAGCGTCGATATCTCTGACTGCCAACTCCTCCAACAAGAGGGCAGCGGGGAACCATAACGCACAAAACATGAACCAAGAAGCATCTAGCTCGAATCCGGGCCTTTGGGCTTCTCCAATGGATCTTAATTACCACGGAAGCTGTGATTTGTCAAGTGCTTCAGTTATTCGTATATAGAACTAAGAACTATCACCATGATGATGAAGAACTCGGGCACACTGCACTCTTTAAGGCTTCTCGTGGATAGTAACACAAGAAACAAGTGTGCTGTGGCTGAATATATTCCGTTGGTGATGTTCAGCTGCCATTATTCAGAAGCAAGTGTCTAAATATTAAGAAAGTCATTATAGCTGGTCAGAGCATCTTACACAACCTTACAAGTTCAGCTACTGTCTGAGGTCAATATTTAGGAAGTTAAATTTTCTGTGTGGCTCATTATAGCATCTCAGCTACTTGGAGAAGTTCTGCTACCTTGTCCGAGGGTGAGACTGGAACCCATGTCCTTTATTTATATATTCATTTTATTTATTTATTTATTTATATTTGCAGCCCATGTCCTCCATTTCTTCTTCCATGTGCTTCTTCCTTCATTTTGTTGCTGAGTTCACTGTTTTTTCTCTCTTTCACGTACATCTCTGACGGTCAACTGCATTATTTTGTTTTCTGCTCATTCTTAATTATTCAATGCTTATAAGTTGATTTTTGTGCTTAAAATTGTTTTATGCCAATTCGCACTCTCACAAGTTTGCAGTTTTAACCCCAAGTGTATTTAGAAGGAAAGTTTTCACCATCTATCGTAGTATGACATTTAGACGACAACACCAATTTTTTTATTTGTGTAGTAAACTAATATTAATAGTTGAAAATCAATTAGATAAAAGTAAAAGTTTGATATTCGTGAAAATTTAACTATATAATAAGTGAAACTCATTGGTACGATGAAGGGTATTGTCGTGAATATTAATTGTTTCATGGGTAAATCCATATCTTCCTTCTTCACTCCTTGGTACGACGAAGGGTATTGTCGTAAATATTAGTTGTTTCATGGGTAAATCCATATCTTCCTTCTTCCTTTTAACTACTGAGCAACAAACAAAATTTCTTCAATTGGTTTTCTCTTTTTCGTGGCTTCTTTCAAATTTCTGAATTATAGGTTCAAATTGATTCTGCTGATTATCCTTTTTTTTATAGATAATTACAGATCGATGTACGCGTTTTATAGGGTTTAACACATTACTGAAGATCAGAAAAAATTCTGGTAATTGAGATATTTTGGTAATTGAGAATGATATATGATTTTCGATAGTTCCGATGTTCTTTCTAACGCATGGGTATATTATTTTGTTTCAGTCTTCTGTCGTTCTTCCTTCTTCCTTTTTTAGGTGGGTTTTCCTCTTTTCTCTACTTCTATTTCTGTTCAATCTTCCGCTTCTCTGGTTAATCCTTTTTTTTTAGGTTTCTTTTGGAATTTTCTTATGAAGTTTCAATTGTCTCCTTACTAATTAACAAGGGAGTCTGTGAATTGATATCGCATTTAATTTGGGTACCTTCTTCGCGCTGCATGTGCTCAGTCCTGTACTCCTGTTTCACTTAAAAAAAATCGGCCATCATTTTCTTTGATTTTCATCAAGTTGCTCTTTGTGTTGCGTGTGTTAGCTTGGTAGTAGATGATTCTGGCAATATGATCTCTTTTTTGATTTTGTTTAATTTTTAGTTTTCAATTTTCTCATTTGTGACTGCAGATTTGTAGCTTGTTCAATTTCTATACCATTTTAATACTGGTTGTTTTGGTTGATTTTGCAGGTATTAAGCATATTTTTGTATCGTTGTAGTACATGTCTCCCTATTAGTTTTTCCCTCTTTTCTTAATCAGTTTTTGAGTTGTATCAACTAATATTACTTTTTCCCTTTTTTTCGAAATTCAAATACGTTGGAGATTAACAAGTAAAAAAATGGATTAACATAAGTGGTGAGTTTCTATTACTTATGTCTAACTTCATTTGTGATAATCGTGTGAAGGTAGATTATTTATATTTGCTTTATACTATTTCCGTTGAGAATCTCGCCTATCTTTTTACTCCTGCAACTTGTACTATTTTTTCTTATATATACTGGAGCTATTCCAAATGGCATTTTATTCACTAAAAACGAAAATAATACATCTCTCATGCTAAAAATTTGCATGATATTTATAGTCACACACTATACCCTTGTTATTAGAAGTACATATTCTCTAAAAGTCTTAGGTTACTGAACAACTCTATACAGTTAATAAGCTACAGTTTATATGTTTATGTAGAATTTGGTGGAAGTAATGTCAATTTGTTATCATAATTTATTTTGAAAGAATGTGGGATCTTGGACTGTGATGATTTTAAGATTTTACTTTCACTTTAAAATTAATACTACATTTTATTTATTGCTTTTCTTGAGGGAGAGAGCTGAAGTTTAAACTAGTGAGTTTAGATATTTTGAGTTCTTGAACTTAAAAGAAGGATAAGGCTTTCAGGAAAATGATCCAAAAGGTTTGCACTGTAATGACTAATTTTCAAGTTGTCTTCGAGGAAAATTCTATTGAAATTGCATTTAACATGTACAAATTACTTTCATTGTCATTGAGTTGAAAACAAGCTGCAAACACTTATTATATTAAAAGAAGAAAGACAGGTACTTTTCGCATAACATAAGAAAAATACAAGATATGATTGTGAAGCGGGCATATAATTATTCTAAATTAGGTCCATACTTTTAGTTTTTATACTTTTTTTCTTTTAAGCATTTAATTTGTTATCTAACTCTTCATTATCAAAAATTTGTTATCTAACTCTTTGTGCAATTTGTTGATACTTTTTGCTCTTTCTTTCTTTTAAGCATTTGATCTGCTATCTTATACTGTGTGAAATTTGTGTAGTTGGCTGATAGTGAACTGCCCAGCAAGCAATTCACTATTTTTGAAAATTTTGAAATGTAGAAATAATGCAGTCAAACAATACAAAGTGAGATCAAAATCAACCACATCCAAAAGTTGATGGATGGCTCTGTAGAGCTTAGCTTTTAGCAGGTAAGTTCTTATAAAAAAATTTGTAGGCTCTATTCGTCTTGTGATATCTAAGATGTCCATTAAAGGCAACTTTGATGCTTCGTGATGAGATTATGAGCTAACTTGAGTAGATCATATCCCGGTAAATGTTGGAAAAATATACAAAGGTTGTTGGGACATTTTTACTAGGGTATAGTTTTGTTTTAATATGGAATTTTGAGAATTTGATGTTTTGACTAGATAGAATGATAGATATCAAACAATGAGAATTGAGTTTTCTATTTCTTCATATCAGGAGTTCAAAATGTTAGAGGAAAAAGACTTCCAAACTTTTATTGAAGTTTGAACGCGTGTGAGGAAGTTCTATATAGTGTCTAGAAACCTGTTAGTTCTATATAGTGCCTAGAAACCTGTTAGTTGCAACTAAAGTTGAATGTTGATAGAGGGAAAGAGGATGTTTGATAAAGAAGACCACTTGAATTATAGTGTGAGTAAGCAGATTATTTTAGCACGATGAAGGATCCATGGGAAGTAGCCTTACCTATCGCATGCCTGTTCTCCCATGTACATGAAGCGCCTCAGTAATCTACAACATAAATGTGAAACTTAAACGGGTATATGCTAAAAATGGCAAGGAAGAAAAGAGGACGTAATTGTACTCCTCTTTATTTACTCAACAAAACTCTTGAGTTTTATCTTTGATCAATTTTCACTTATTTTTTCCTCAAACGAGACAAATAACATGTTGTCGAACATGAATGAAATGAAATAAATAGATAGGTGTACCTGTTAGATGGAGGAATTGAGTAGAGGTGAAACTTCAATCTTTATGAGCTCAATTGGCATAGCTCTCTCTATAGAAAATACTGAGTTTTGAAACCACTGCTATGAGTCCACATTTTTTTAATGCTTACACTTTACGGGCGTGGGGAAGTCACTTGAATACTCATCTGAGGAAGTCTGGAAAAATATATGCCGGACCTTGAAGCAAAGAAGGCCTACTAATAGTTTGCTCTCTTCCCCAAATTAATAACTCTTCTTTTGCTTCTGATGACCATTTTTTGTTTCTAATTGTAGCCGTATTTTTTTGTTTCATTGTAGTCTTTATTTGTTATTGTCCAGATTTCAGTAAGTTATTGAACTGTCTTCTAAGGCATTATGTAACATAGGTTTACATAAATGCAAGAGAAACCAGAGATGGAGAAATTTATCCTCAGTTTTATGGCATTTGATTAATAATTGGATAATATTTTCGATACCAAATCCAGCTTTAACTTTTCTCTCAACATGTGCTTGTAACATGTTATAAGATTTATTATGTAAATGATGAGGCTTTGAAATTTCTGTTAGTGGTATTAGAATTCTGCTTTCAAGAGCTTCCTTTTCGTGCTTAACTTGACCTTACCGAAGACCGTTATAGTTAAGCAGAATAGTTTTACTCTCCGACACTTAATTTTATGTATAATAAGATTTTCATAGTTGACACTTTTTGCTTAATTATGAATAGTGAAATGCTCATTTTATGTCTATTACAACTGAATCTTACATGAAGTTGAGCAGAGATTCAGGTGGGGGACTTCAAGCTATTTTGCAGAGATAACCTATCACTTGCAGGGAGATTCATAAGCATTTTTTGTGACATTGCATGCAAGAAAGCACACTATAGGACTCATGAAACTTGCATGAACTTTCCCAAGCTAAAGACCGAATATTACTTATGCTACGATAATTGCGAATTAATTTTTTATATATTTTATTTTAGCAAGGTACTGAAGCAAGTTAGATGATAAAACACATCTTCTTTTTAGCTTTAGCCAAATTATAGGAGAAATAAAGAAAGTCAAGTGTACCAATGTGTGAATCTATAGTAGTGCTTGGAGGGGGAAAAGGGAGTTGTATGAATGACGTACTTTTTCTAATGTGTTTTGCTTTTATAACCAGCTCCCAGAAGGGCAATTTGCTCTACTAATAAATTAAACTTTTTGAGTTATTAGATATGTGTAGCATGCGCACGGGCACACGCCATCTAGTATAGAAATAATTCCCGGCTACTAAAATGGTATTGCATGTCTTAATCATCTTAAATGGAACAACGATTCAGTAAAATTTCACTAGTGGGGTCTGGGGAAGGTAGCGTGTACGCAGATCTTACTCCTACCCCGAGGGGTAGAGAGACTATTTTCGAAAGACCATCGGCTCAAGAAGACGAAAAAGACAATATATTAGTACCATGGAACAAATAACATCATCACCTGAACCAGAAAATAGATGAAAAACAAAACAATAACAAGGCTCGACGCTAAGAGGAACAAAAGAGCGGTGTGACTTAACATTAACCACTAACAGTCTAAGACTAAGTCCTAACAGACTAGCCTCACTCTGTTGCGCAGTAGAAATATGCACAACTACCTCCTACTCTACAACCTTAATGCTCGACCTCCACAACTTCTAGGGCTATGTCCTCGGTAATCTGAAGTCACGCCATGTCCTGCATGATCACCTCTCCCCAATACTTCTTAGGCCGCTCTCTACCTCTTTTCGTACCCAGCAAAGTCAGCCGCTCACACCTCCTCACCGCGCACCTGGGCTTCTCCTCTGAGCGTGCACGAACCATCTGAGCCTTGCTTCCCGCAACTTGTCATCCATGGGGCCACACCCACCTTCTTCCGAATATCTTCATTCTTAATCTTATCCATCTTAGTGTGAACGTGCATCCACCTCAACATCTTCATTTAAGCTACTTTCATCTTTTGGATATGTGAGTTCTTAACTAACCAACACTCAGCCTCATACAACATGGCTGGTCAAACCACCGCTCTATAAAATCTACCTTTGAGAATCAGTGGCACTTTCTTGTCACACAGAACTCCAGATGCTAACCTCCACTTCATCCACCCCACCCCCATATGGTATGTGAAATCCTTGTGGATTTCCCGATCCCCCTGTATAACAGACCCAAAGTACTTGAAACTGCCCCTCTTGGCGATGACCTGAGATTCAAGCCTCACGTTCAATCCCGCTTTCGTCGGCTCGACGCTGAACTTGCACTCTAGGTATTCTGTCTTAGTCCTGCTCAACTTGAAACCCTTAGACTCAAGGTCTTGTCTCCAAACCTCCAGCCTCTCGTTGACTCCGCTTCGCATCTCATTAATCAGTATTATGAGCCCGTTTGGACATAAAATAATTTTCTGTTTTTTTCCAAAAATAATAACGTTTTTTTCGAAAATCAACGTTTGTTCATAAAATTTCTAATTTTCACTTGAAGATGCATTTTGAAAATTTTCGAAAATTTGAAAAACTCCAAAAAGCTGTTTTTTTTAAATTTTCACTCAAATCACTCACAAAACATCAAAAGCAACTCAAAATGAAATTTATGTCCAAACACAACTCTAAATTTCAAATACCATTTTACTTGAAAATTTTTGTCGCGACCCAAAATCCAATAGTGGTCGTGAGGGCGCCGGACACCACTGTCAAGCAAGCCAACACCAAGAAGTTAATCAAATTCTCTTCTTAGTATTTTTGAAATCATTTCTTTCCTTACATTAAACAATAAATAACGAACTTCACCGAGTAAATAATAATGTCTTTAACAAATTTTCAATACTAACTAATCCCATATACATCCCAGAACCCAGTGTATCAAGTGCATGAACAATTTTTAGGATATAAAATGTAATACAATAACTGTCCGGAATACAGATTGGACATAAAATAAAATACAATACTCTGAAGGAGACTCTACTGGTTGCGGGTCGTCTCGAGAGATGCAGCATACCTAAGTCTCTGTATCAACCATGTTGTTGCACCCAACGAGACCACTAGACATACATGTACCTGTGCAACAAAAATGCATAGTAAGTGTGGTATGAGTAATGCGTACTCAGTAAGTATCCGGTCTAACCTCGAAAAAGTAGTGACGAGAGGTCGACTTCGACACTTACTAGTAGTCCAACAGTAATGTACTAATAATATAATCAGTCGGGGATTTCATTAAAAATAATAGTATACTTGTGGAAATTATGAAACAAATAAACAATCCTTTTGATGATAAGGGATTCCTAAATTCATTTTCATCATTTAACAATTTATCTCAGGCCAAGGAGGTACTATCACTATTTATAAATTTGCAGGGCAAGTAATGCAAATCATGCCGAGGTCGTACAACCTGATCCAACAATATTTAAATTGTGCATTGCCGGAGGGTCAAATGGCGCGAATCATAGATGTATCTATTTAATCTATCGAAGCGTTCGGCTCGTTCCACAAACGATAAACATATTCAAACAGTCAATCAAGAATTCATTAAGGGACAATTATCCAAAGAAAAGGGCAAATTTCTAATTTAAAAGTCAAGAAAATGATGTTTAGCTTTTTAGAAATGTATTTACCAAGTTCGATATGATTAAGCCCTTTATATTGTCAATAAAATTATAATTACGGCAAGTAAAGCATGCTTTTGGGTCCTAGACTACCCGGACTTAAGCATAATAGAAGCTATGCACGGACTCTCGTCACCTCGTGCGTACGTAGTCCCCCCACAAATAGGAGCACATATTTACTTATTTCACCTATGGGGTTAATTCCCTCTTACAAGGTTAGAAAGAAGACTTACCTCGCTTCGAAGTTCCATAACCGACATTCCACGCTCTTCCGATGACTCAAATCGATGTCCAACGCTCCCAAAACTAGCCAAATAATGGGCAAACCAATGAAAATATACCATAATACTAGCAACAATTCAATTTATACAAATTTCCAACGAAAAGTCGATAAAATCACCCTCAGGCCCACGTGCCAGGATTCCGAATATTTTCGAAAATAAACTTCACTCGTAACCCCACAAATTCAAATACATAATTTATTTCCAATTTTATGCCCAAATCTGTAGTCAAAGTCCAAAATACCAAATTCTAGGTCTTCTACCAAAACCCCACAATTTGTACTAATTTTCATGTTCTAATCCATGTATAGTTCATATATTTAACTCACAAATGGGAAGAAACCACTTATCTAGAATTGCTTGATAAAAATTCCCTTGAAGCTCTCCAAAATCGTCCAAGCCAAATGAAAAATGGGAGAAAAATGAGCCAGGACTCGTTTTTATAAAACCCTTCTGCCCAGCGACATTTCCGCACCTGCAGAACAATAGCCGCACCTGTGGCTTCGCGAGTGCGAGGATTATCCCTTCGCTCTTGCGATTTCCCTTCGCATCTGCATCATCTCCTTCGCTTTTGTGCTTGCGCAGATGCAGCTAACACTCCGCACCTGCGGTCCTTCCGCTGACTGCCCAACCCCGCATCTGCGACTCCTAGGCCGCACCTGCGGCCAAAACCTCGCAGGTGCGGTTACACCAGATATCAACTGCCTAAATCCTTCTTGAAATTCCAAATTTGATTTGTTAACCACCCGGAATCCACCCGAGGCCCCCGGGACCCCGTCCAATCACACCAACCAGTTTCAAAATATAATGCGGACCTGTTCGAGGCCTCAAGTCACATCAAACAATGCTAATACCACAAATCACACTTTATTTCAAGCTTTATGAACTTTAGAATTTCAAACTTCCTCATTCGATGTTGAAACCTATCAAATCACGCCCGATTGATCTCAAATTTTGCACACAAGTCACATTGATATTACAGACCTACTCCAACCTCCGGAATCGGATTCCAACCCTGATATCAAAAAGTCCACTTCCGGTCCAACTTCTCAAAAACCTTCAAATTTCTAACTTTCGCCAAACGACTCCAAAATGACCTACAGACGAATCCACTTCCGGACGCGCTCCCAATACCAAAATCACTACAGAGGTATTCCTAGACTCAGAATCCCAAACGAACATCGATAACATTGAAAAGCACTTTAACCCAAATTTATGAAATTCTTCCAAAAATGCTGGCTTCTACAATAGGCGCTGAAACGCTCCCGGGTCATCAAAAATCTGATCGGGACATACGTCCAAGTCCAAAATCATCATACGAATCTGTTGGAACCTTCAAATCCCGATTCTGAGGCCGTTTACTCAAAAATCACACTTCAGTCAATTCTTCCAACATAAAGCTTCCAAAATGAGAATTTTCTTTTCAAATCAACTCCAAACTTCCCAGAATTCAATTCCGACCACGCATACGAGTCATAATACATGAAGTGAAGTTGTTCATGGCCTCAAACTGTCGAACGACGCGTTAGAGCTCAAAACGACCGGTCGGGTCGTTACATATTTTTTCACAATTGTTTTTTGAATTCTACAATTCTTATGTCCAATCGCCTACTATGTCATCAATAAATAACATACACCATGGCACATTGGTCTATCGGTGCATCCATTACCAGGGCATATTGGAATGGGTTGAGCGCAGACCCTTACTGTAACCCTATAACAACAGGAAAATATTTCGAGTCACCTCCCACTATCCTAACCAGCGGCTTAACTCCATCATAGATATTCTTAATCACCCTAATTTAAGCAATTGGCACACCTTTTTCCTCCAGGCATCTCCATAGAATCTCTGTAGGAACCTTGTCATACGCTTTCTAGATCAATAAACACCATGTGCAAATCCTTCTTCCTATCCCTGTACTGTTCCACCAACCTCCTAATAAGGTGGATAGCTTCCGTAGTAGAACGCTCCGGTTAAACTCGAACCGGTTGTCTGAAATAATCACCGTCCTCCTCACCCTTACTTCTATCATCCTCCCCTAACTTTCAGAGTCCAGAACCAAAATATTGTTGTTTTGGACACAAAGAACATATATAGGTGTAAAAAAAAAAAGAGAACAGATCTATATATAACGCCCAAAAACTGGACGTTATACCTTAATGGCAAAAGTTACCGTTAAGATATAGCGCCCATTTTTTGGGCGTTATATATAGATCTGCTCTTTTTTTTTTTACACCTATTTATGTTTTTTGTGTCCAAAACAACAATATTTTGGTTCCGGACTCCTAATTTTCATGGTATAACTCAGTAATTTGATATCACTATAGTTGTTACAACTCTAAATACGTTTGATTAATTAATTCTTGGTAATATCTTAATATTTTGAAATTGGAGAGCAAGACTTTCCTTTTTTCCCCCTTGAGAAATAACGATCTTTTCCCTTCAGGCAATATTTATCAAATATTTTAGTGAGGAGCAAAAAAGACGGAAAACTATATAGTAAGATCCAAAAGCAAAAAAAGCCAAAGTCCTCGAAAAGTGACGAAAACTCGTTGTTGTTCTTAAACCCATTTTAATTTTATGTCCTACTTCTTTTTCTAATTTGTCGCTATGTAACTAAACACTTTTTAATTTATTATAGATACACACAAAATACTCAAAAGAAGACAGACGAAATAGGACGAAGAAGAAAAAAACGAAGGAGTATTCTGTCTTCGCAATTAAATGGATGACTTACTCCAATGTGTTTCTGCCAAAATAAGTTTAGGCATCATTAATTGTTGACTAAGTGATATCATATCAATCAAGGTCTTTCTTTGATTTGATCATTTAACGTCACTCAATCAAACAAGTTCGCCTTAAACGTCAAATAAAGGAAAATATCAATATCTCTACTAAATATAAATCTACAGCTGAAATTTAACAAAAAGAGAAGGGAGAAATAGCCATTGTCCTCAATTACCCTTTGTGTCTGAAGTAAATATTTGTTGTTAGATTCATGTTCTCTATACTTATTGTAAATAATTTTTAAACTATCATATTAGGTCGAGCTATAACAAATTGTTACTTTCCATGTTAAGCACGATATAGTAATTTCTAAAAATAGATTAATAACTTTCTGTATATATTTTATAGAGAAATTTTAACAAACCGCTATTGTTCAGTGGTTATTAGCTAGTTGTAGCTATCATTTACTATATTATTTTCTATAGATATGTTTTCAGGTTTTTTAGAGTGTATTCGATGTATTTAAGCTACTGTATTCATGAATACAATAGTATTTCTAGGCGTGAAACATGAGATTACAACTAGACAGATTATTGTATTCGACTGTATTCACGGCGTGAAACAAGGGATTACAGCTAGACAGATTATTGTATTCGACTGTATTCACAATATGTATTTTGTGAATACAGTAATGTAAATAGCGCAATTCATGGTCTATTAAGTTGTTTTTAAACGGAAAGTGAATCAATTAACATAATAGACTCCTAATATAACTCAACAAACTCAATTATAACACACAAAAAATGTATTTCCAGTTATAAAAAAGATTCTCAACCGAAAAACACCCCAAAAATATAGCAATCTTCAGAGAAAATATGCTGAATATTTTTCCCAGCCGATAAATACAACAAATACAGAGCAATCTGAATACATATATACATCTGAATACATAAATTAGATTAATTAAAAAAATATATGAATACATTCATGGAATACAACGAGACAGTGAATACAATGAAATATATGGAATACAACGAGATACATTGAAATACAATGAAAAAAAAATAATGAATACAATGATATACATGGAAATACAACGAGATACATTGAAATACCTAACAATATATTACAGAATCTTCAAGTGGCCACGATTCTGACTCGAAACACTACTGTTCCTGTTACCATAATACCCTCACGTGCGCTTCAAAAAACTTATTATTTACAATTGAATTTGAATGACGCTTGTGAATTGGGACGAAACCCTCCAGATTGGGCAGAACCCTAGAATGACGAAGAGAAGAGGAAGATAGAAATTTATATACAGTTTTGTTTCTCGTGATACAACATGCCAAATTTTTGGACACTGAAATTTGGGCTAATGTGGTAGATCGTAGGGATATTTATTGAGAAATTTTCACAAACCCTGGGGAAAGAAGTGTTGGCTCTTTCGTTATGTGTAGGTGAGACTTGGTAATATAAATTTCAGATTGAGAGTCAAAGCTGCCCGTTTCGATCTGTACTTGAGAGAATCGTGGTTGTATTCATGGAGAAGGAGTGGAGTTGAGAGAGAGCGTGGTGAAAAATCTGAAAGAATGAGAGAGAAAAATAGTACAAGGCGTATTTTATGGTTTGACTCCCCTCCATTTCTCATCCTCTCAATTTCTTCAAGTTTCTATTTAGATTTGTGACACTTATCCTCTTTATATATTAATGGTCCAGATTTATTTAACCATCAAATTATCTTAATCATGGTTAACATGTCTTTATTTTAGAAAAAAATACTCTCTAACTTTAGTATGAAATCTTCATTTCCAAAAATAATATTAAAACAAAGATACACAGACTAAATGAAGATAATATGTACCTTATTTGCCTATTTGACGGAGATTTTAACCACACACAAAAGAAAGTTGAATAAATTGTTGCAATATATATCTAAAATTTGACATTATCGCCTCTATTTGTTTTTGTTTTTGTTGAGAAACATTCTTAATACATCTTTGGATAAAAAAATGCGTAAGGTAACTAAGTCCATTATTAAATGGTCACTCAACTATTCGAAATTATCTTGTAAGGTCATTTTTCTTTCGTTTGTAACAAAAAAAAATTACTTAATTATGTCTATAGCACTCAGAAGGTCACTCAACCTGATTTCTCAAACTTTTGATTGTCAAATGCTAACTTTACCTCTAGATTAACAACTTTTATCTCTTTTTTTTACTGCTTTTTTAATCAACACTATGAATTTACCTATACAATAAATAAATTTTATTTAAAGATAAATAATTAGTCTCTAGCATATATAATATCAGAATAATAATATAATTGGGCATAATTTTTAAAAATATATAATGTATATTATAAATTTATCTTTATTTAAATAGATATTTTCTGTAGTACGTTTATGGAATATATATTTTAAATTTTTTATTTTCTTTCGTTCTCAATTTTGTAAATAGATGTTTGAGATTTTGTTGTTAATATCAAACTTTTTATTACGACCAAATTGTTCTATTTAAATGCTTAAATTAACGCTCTACTAACTTCTTGTTATATCTTCATTTAGTCTGTGTATCTTTGTTTTAATATTATTTTTGGAAATGAAGATTTCATACTAAAGTTAGAGAGTATATTTTCCTAAAATAAAGGTATGTTAACCATCATTAAGACAATTTGGTGGTTAAGTAAATCTGGACCATTAATATGTAAAGAGGACAACTGTCACAAATCTGAATAGGAACTTGGAGAAATTGAGAGGATGAGAAATGGAGGGGGAGTCAAATCCATTTTATGGCTTCAGAGTAGGATGTGACCATAAATAGATATTTGGCTATAAATATCAAAAGGTAGCTATGAAATATGATTTTTTAAAAGAGTATTTATTTAAAATAAATAAGGTATCAACCTTTGCTACACGAGGTAAAAATTCCTATTTTATACCGTTAACATATATAACTTAAATTCTTTTTATATATTTTCTAAAACTGATTTACCAAACTAATGTAAAAGAAATAAGTTTTAAGTGCAATGCCAATGTATTAATTCTTTATATCATCAAATTAACTTAATATGCAAAAATAGGTTAACATTTTATAACAAGTCATATTATGTGGTTCATAAGGCATTTCAACCCCCCCCC
>MDKH01100564.1:0-22081 GCA_005239495.1 Nicotiana undulata
ATAATAAAGAGGGAAAATTGAAGGGTAGTTAATTTTCTGTTACAAAACAGAAAACTAAATATTTTGTTATTAAAACAAATATTTAATAACATTTCTGCTAATATTTACTATTAATCTCTCGATCGATCATTTGACCAAATCCGAATCCGAATCCGAATCCGAATCCGAATCCGAGCCGAGCGAGCGACGACGACGACGGCGCGAGGCTTGCTTTCTTCTCAACTCTTTATTAGCTAGAAGAAGAGCAATTTCTTATATACCCATCAAAAGTCTTTTCCTCTTCCTATGTGGGACAATTAAGGAGGGAAACTCAAATATTACTCAAATATTTTATTTTCCCCTCCATTTCCCATTCACCCATTTTAAGCATTAATATATCATTAAATACTTAAAATCCCAACAATGCTTAGTGTAAAGCTCATATGATGAAACCTCTCCAGTTTTGAAATTAAATGGGTTGCTGTTCTCTTCCCTTTTCATGTTAAGCTTGTTATTTTAATTACTAATTTATTAACATTGCATGACTTTGAACTTTTTTTTCCATGTAATATCTTTAATTCGTCTGTTGCAGTATGCTTAATGAATAGATGGCTTTAAGTGGTCAGTTTTCTTAGACAATCAGGCAGTTTCAAACATGACAATAAGTTAGAGTACTATTATCACGATTGTGTACACGTTTGCGTGACATAATTATAATTTTCAAAAAAATTAATAAAGGTACGCATTCGCGCGACTTTGGCCGAACAATTATAATAATAATAATAATATGTTATTAATTGTGTACACGTTCGCGTGACACGAGTACGTTAAAAAATATGAATATTCGTAAAAAATGCTTTAGGCACGACTTAATCTTTCATCCTGTTTTTGTACACGTTCGCGAGACATAGTTACAAATTTTAAAATAAATCAAGGTACGCGGTCGTGCAACTTTGGCCAAGCTTTCTTAATAATAATAAAGCGTTAATAATTGTGTATACATATATATGACATGATTCTTGACGCGCCGAACGAAATGAGTACACGTACGCGTAACTCGTTTTAGATAATTCCATAATTATGAATAACCAAACAAAACGAGTACACGTGTGTGACTTGTTTCAAACTTCCGTATTGAGTAGTTAAAAGCAATAAAAAGGCAAAACGCATATAGGTCCTAAAATTAGTAATTAGATAATCTAAGCCAAGTATAATTACTAAGCGGCTGTGCTACAACCACGGAACTCGGGAGTGCCTAACACCTTCTCCCGGGTTAACAGAATTCCTTACTAAGTCTTCTAGTTTCGCGCACTATTAAACAAAGTCAAACTTCCTCGATTTGGGATTTAAAATAAATTTGTGACTTGTGACACCATACAATTATCCTAAGTGGTGACTCTGAAAAATAGATAAATAATCCCATTTCAATTATGTCACTTAAATTGGAAAAACTCCCTATATCCCACCCTCGGACAAAAAGAGGTGTGATATCTCTGGCGACTCTTCTGGGGATAAGAACCCAGAACTTCTATTCAGGGTTCAGAATTCGAGCTTGAAATGTGATTTATACTTGACTTTATTGATTTGACGTAGTTATTGTTTTTTTGGGTCTAATTTGATAATTGCCACTTATTTACTGCTTTGATATTATTTGAATTGTATTAAATTGTCTTCTTACGCCTCCCTTCTAAGTCTTTTGAATTTGTGGTGCACACGTGCGCGTGGCTCAATTTTCTGTTAGAAGTCATACCAATTAGAACGAGGCTGGGTCAGTAACTAGGTCAGGTAGACTTTCGTGCTCCCGGTATGTTGCCCCCACCTCGGCTCGAGCTGTCCGCTTGGGTAAGCCAGGTCTAAAACACTCCCCCTAGGATTTAAACCTAGAATAACATAGCCTCATTCCTGACCCCTAGTAGGAACGTTTGTTTGCATCATGTGCATTTGACTTTGGGGACTCAACACAGGGGTTGGGTCCGTCTAGGACAGATGTACCCAAGAATGACATGACCATCTTGATGCATCTTATGTGCTACTTGTGCATTATATTTGATTTGGTTTGTGCATGTTGACCGGTTTCTAAAAAATAAAAATATAAAAATAGAGGAAATACCAGAAGGAAGAAAATATAAGAGAGAGAAATTTTCCCGGTTTTCGAAAATCACATTATTTACCCCAAAGAGATTATTACAAAATAAGCCTAAATTTTTCAAAAAGTGTCACCTTCCTGAAATATTATCGAACTATGCTGGTCTGATTCTCACCGGATGTGAGATACATAGGCAACCTTTATCGGTTCCGGCCCCAATTTTCAAAAATTCAAAAATATTTTCTTTTAAATTCTTCTCAAAATCCAAAAATATTTTTTTTCTCCTTCAGAAGTTTTTCTTTCGAAAATTAACAAAAAATCATAATTAAAAAAAAATATTTTCTTTTTCTCTAGGTGTCGTTTCTTTTATAAATTCAAAATAAAAGTTCAATATTCAAAAATATGTTCTTTCTAATTTAGAAGTCTTTCTTTCGAAAATTCTCAAACAAAAAAAAAATCAAAATCCAAAAAAATATTTTCTTTCTTGTTTAGAAGTCTTTGAAATCCAAAGACATATTTTCTTTGTTAGGAGCATTCATGGTCTGAATTGTATAGAATAAGAGTTAGTTTAGTTACTTTATTCCTGATTTCCCTGAACTACGTAATGGTCTGATTCATTTGCTTGTTGGCTGGTAGCTCCATGGTTGGTTAGCTCGAAAGCTAGTTTTGACTCTTTGATCGTCGAGAAAGAAATGTGTGATTACCTGAGGTGAGGTTGACCTTCTTTCTGCCTTAGAAGAGGTCTAGTTTAGGTCAGTGCTCTATTTTTCTATAAAATTGATATTTTTAGGTAATACCTATGAACTTAACTCGGACTAAATGTACGTAGGCAATCCTCATAGGATGCGATCTTAGCCATAATTAATTTGGAAAAAATAAAGAAAAAAAAATGAGAAATATTTTTTTTAAAATAAAAAATAAAGAAAGAAAGAAGAGAGAGCATTACATTCAAGAGAAAATAAATCAATAAGCCGGGATGAAGCATGAAGCCTTCCAAGATCATTTTAGAAAGAAAAATGGCATTATGTGCATGACATACAATGTGTGATTAATATATGCAAAATACTTAACTCTAACACGTTTGTTGTATGTCATTTTTAAAAAATTAAGTTAAACAGAGGTGGTTGGTTTGTGGTTTAAACTAGCGACTCACCCTTACAACACGAGATCAAAAGGAAAAAGTAGAATGGAAAACAACAGTGAGAATGAGTTAGATAATGATGATGTTCATGGACAATTGGTCGAACAAGGTTCGGGACTGGTTGAAGAAGTAAGAGTGTTGAATCAACAATTGGCAGAGATGTACCAAGCTTGGGCGAAAGGACAGGCACCGCCCCCACTACCGATAGGGTCTTCAAATAATCTTCATAATGTGTCAATTGCAAATCAAGTGCCCATCTCCCTAACAAGTAACCCATTGTACCAACCTGGATCCAGTCCGAGCATTAACCTTCCCACTATCCCCAATACCTTCATTCCACGTCCTCCAACCGCACCCCTCAGAAATGACCCACATACTGTACCCATTGTCCCTACTTTCACTGTTCCTCAATCAGCTCTTGCTAAAAAGTCCAATAATGATCCATGTCACGACCCCAAATCCTAACAGGTTGTGATGACGCCTATCGTGGAAATAAGCTAGCCAACCATCACATAACTACATATTTGTTTTAATATAATTCCTCAAAAATAATTAAATACCAGCATAATAAGTAAATAAAATTTCTCTAAGTCTGTAAGCATTAATCACATAATTCAGCAGTCTAAACTAATCCCCCAAGACTGAGTCAACTGATCACGAGCATCTAAGAATAAAATATAACTCTGCTAATGTCATATCCAATGTCTAGGAATGAAATACTAAGACTAATAAAGGAAGGAAAATGGAGAAACTGCGGACGCTAGACAACTACCTCTAAATCCCAAAAGCTGATGACAGCGAACTCGGACGACTACTGCTCCTAACCAGTACCTGGATCTGCACGCAGGGGTGCAGGGAATAATGATGAGTACACCAACTCAGTAGTAATGAAAATAAATCATAGTATGAAGTATATGAAACACACAGCAAAAAACATCAATCCACAAAACAGTAAAACATCAAGTCTCGATACAATATACATAAGTTCGAAAATCAATTTCCAGAAAATCCTTTGAAACAAGTATATTTTCCAAAATATTTCTCAGTAAAACTCTTAGTAATATCAGTTTGAAAAATGAAGTGAATCATAGTCAAAACTCAGTAAAATATCATCATCAAACTGCCCATCGGGCCATAATCATCACTCGTAACAATTTTCCTCAGCACCTCACCATCACTCAGTATCAACCGCGCGGGCAACCTCACTGTCACTCATGCCTCCCAATCACTCATCACTCGACACTCGCACTCAGTAGGTACCTGCGCTCACTGTGGGTGTGTACAGACTCCGGAGGGGCTCCTACTGCCCAAGCGCTATAAACAAGCAACATCATGGCATAAATCACTCTCAGGCACTCAACCTCTCTCATATCATAACATCCTCACAACATTGGCCCTCGGCCTCACTCAGTCAGACACTCTCAGCATGCCACTCGGTCCATGAATAAAACGGGGTTCTCGACCCAAAATAGAATTTCATTTCAAGAAATAGTAATATCATCAAATAAGAGTGTCAACAATTTCACAAGAAAGACTGAGTGAAAAATCATAGTTTCAAAGTAGTGAGAATTTCAGTAAAATAGCCCCCAAGGGGTTAAAATTGATCGACACTAGGCCCCAAATATGACTTACAGCCCAAATATATCAAAACATAGTAATATTATAACTCATATGCTTTAAAAGCAGTTTCGCAACTCAATAGTTTCCTAAAAATGTACATTTTAAAAAAATTCAAATTCATGCACGCCCCACACTCGTCATCCAGTGTGTGCGTCACTCCAAATCCGTGAAAGGATGTAAAGTCTGGGGTTTCATACCCTCAGGACACGATTTAAAGACATTACTTATCTCACACTAGCCCGAAAAGATACTTTGCAACCCGCTTGCCTCTCGAATCAACTTCCGAGTGCTCCAAATCTACCAAGATCAGATTTTGATCATCAAATTATGCTAAGGAAATGAATTCCAATTGAAAAATACCAATTTTAGCTCAAAACCCGAAATTAGCCAAAACCCGACCCTCGGGCCCGCGTCTCGGAACTCGACAAATTTTATACCAAAATGTCCTTCATCATCTCACGAGTCCGTACATATAAAGAACGCTAAAATCGTAGTTCGTTTGACCCCTCAAATCATCCCCTAAAGGTCTCATATTTTCAAGCCCTAATTCTATCTTTTTCTACTGATTTTCATAAATTAAACACTGATATTTTGGTCCTTAATCACCTATAATCGAGTTTTAGGGTCCAAAATCATTACTTCAATGAAGAACAATGATTTCCTCTCTTAAAAACCGCCTCAAAAGCAATTTGGGGTCAACAATTCCGACTTAGTGTAGAACACACACCCTTACTGGCCTACCAATAATTATATTCTAAATCAACTCTGGTCATCCACAACACGTAGATAACTCCCCAAAGGTTCATAATGACAAAATGCTGACCTTGGTAAACTCAAGTTGTTTTATAAACACAAAAATCATGTTTTCATCAAATTTTTCACATAAAATCTTTTCAAAAAGCGACACGGACAACACACACAAACCAAGAAACATCAAAAGAAGCTAACGAAGTTCTCAGAACACGAAATTAAGGGGTACTACTCAAAATGACCAATCGGGTCATCACGTTCTCCACCTCTAAAATAAACTTTCGTCATCAAATGGACATAAAAAGGTACCTAGGCTGGTAAAAAGGTGTAGGTATCTACTCCACAATCAACTCAAGAAGCCCATCCACATTAGGCACACAAATCCGGCCCTTCATCCGCAACACCCTATCATCTCCACGGATTGCTATTTTGGTCTTGACAAGCTTGTACTACCAATCCTTAGGATTTTTGAATAGGTGTTAAATTATTTTACTCATTGAATCTTATTATTCTTATTTTAGTTGCATTGAATGTTATTTGGCTTACCTAGACGATTAGGTTAGGTTCCATCATCACTAGATGATTTTTGGGTCATGACAAGTTTGTATCAGAGTTCTAGGTTCTTAGGTTCTTTGAGCCATGGGCCAATGTCTAGTATAGTCGTGTGCATTGTTATGATGACGTCCATACCTATATTTGAAAGGCTACAAGGCATGTAGAAAAATTTACCATCTTTCTTTCCTCATCGTGCATCATTGATTCAGCTTGAAGCGTATCTCTTTATGATGAGTACTATGTGACTAAGGAATGTGCTTAAATTGTTTAGGATGTGACAAGAAGAGTTTTGCTCAGGATATGAAGGCACTATGGATGCTCGAGTCATGTTTTAATGCGTTGCACAATCTTGAGTTTTAGGTGTTTTGTGGGATGTTTCATTTGTTCATTAGTGGAATAAAGTAGATTCTTTTGTATAGTTGTCGAGTTCATACTCGGGAGGATTTAGGGATTGCATAGTACTTGCGACCATGATGAGATCATAGTAAGATGCAAGTTTGAAACTGAGCAGGTAGGGTTATAACCTACGGGGTGGTCTACCAATGTGTGATCTTTATAATATTTTTAGGGAGACATTTTATTTCTACCAATGGGTTATATGTGCTACAATTTGAGTTCGGATCGCTTGAAGAAGTTTGCGCGACTGTCAAGAGAATGGATATGCACTTAGCCGAAGATTTGAGGTATTCTATGGCTGGTGCTACATGAACATATGATGGAGGGTATTGAGGGTTATCAAATGTTGTGTCCTATGGCTTTGAGCTAAGTGGGGGAGTCTTCCATCGACAATCAGATTGCATGGTCATATATTATATTAGTTTTGGTGTGAGGCATACTTGTGGATAAGTCATGGCTTGAAGAGCTTGATTTTGAGGATGACTCGAGTAAGGAAATTTTTGGATGCTTGATGTATTAAACTTTATATATATATGGAATTCTAGGAATGATTTGGGTTATTATTTGTGGTGGATTTAGTGTTCTAGGAGAATGGATTCACTCGCTTACCGGAAAGTGGGGTTACTTCTTCAGCTGATTGTGTGCTAATGAAGAAAAATTCATTCAGCTCGTTTAGAAGGTTCATTACAGATTAGAGTAGAGTCGATGATTCTTGAAAAAGTTATAATGAGTTCACGATGCATATGCGATATTTGAGGATTTGCCGGAATCGTATATGGCTAAGGTTTGAGATTTGTAATGAATGGTGCCAGAACTTGCTGTATTTTGGTATCATTATGGAATCTACATTATAGCATTAGAGAGGTTAAGGAATAATCTTTAGATTCATAAAAAGTTTCTTCAGATTGGGTATCATGATTATGGCATTATTGGGTGATCATGAGGGTATACAGTGTCTTATAGGCATTTGAATGATGTGGTTTCATGCTAGGATCTCTTGTGGTGAGATTTGGGAAAGGATAATGGTGTACTACAAATGAGAAGTGTTAACTTGAAGACATTCGGAAGGAACTCGGAGAAATAGGTTAACTTAGCAGTAGGTTGGATCAGCACGGTAATGGATATGATCAATTCTTTTGGTTCTTCTGATGTGGTGAGGCTTTACCGGTGTTTTGTGGTGATACTCTTGGGTTTGGCGACCTGCATGACTCGGATGAGTTAGAGGGATCCAGTTTTGATGGCTTGGTCTTGTGCTAATGGGTTTCGAAGAGTTCTCGATGCTTTCGACCACCGCTTCAAACAGATGTTTTATACAGGCATGAGTTGTATGTTGGATGTTGTGTATTTCTCTTGGATGGGAGTCAAGTGGAAGGTTTCTGCTGATGAAATGTGTACCTTGTTTGTGATTCGGGGTTGATAATGGGGTTATCATGTTTTTCTACTATTTCATGATGGATGCGGTGTGACGTGTTGGATTGATATTTACATGTATGAATTTGTTGTTTAGTTTCTAAAGGAAGGTCATGAGTTCTAGAATGCATAGAAAATATCAGACATTTAGAAAAATGTTGGCACTGTATGGTATCACTCGGAAATGGGTGCTCACTTCATAAGGCGTATTGCGTTTATACTTTTGGATGTTTGACTGGTATTATACTAATCACCTAGTTGCTCGACTATTGATGTTTAGATTTGCTCTGTGTCATAGAAGAATTATGGAAGTATTTCTCGTGAGATGATTGTGCATGTGAGATGTGTCGGTAATTTAGGTGGTCGAGTCGGGATCATATATAGAGATTTTGTATTCATGTAGTTTGGAGAATGCGAGTCTTAGTGGTGGACTATTCCTTGGTTGTGGACTATGAAGATATGGACAGAGCTGATGGTATGTCATATGGGTAGATTTCAGTGTATCTTTGGGAAGGTTATCTACCTATTTCGGGAGTATCAGAATCGATTTGGAGGCCACTGGTAGTCCTATTGAGAATTTGTATTTTGCATCTTGTCTGATTTATTTACTCAACACAATTATTGTTGAGGGGTTTTTCATTGGCTATAGTTGATCTTATTCGTGTTCTTATATGTTTCATATATTTATCTTTTATGTTACAATGGGTTGTGAAAATGTTGACTATTTGCACATATGATGAAGTTATGTTTGGATCTTGTGGCAGAATTCGAGCATGATGGCTCTTGGGGGTGTTGAATGGTTGGTTGTGATTTGGTTATGGCCTTCTTATTCGTGGTATATTCTGCCATCTGTTTCGCCATAGCTATGGTCATGCACTTGGTGCGTTTGTTGTTGTTATGCATATGGTTGTTGGTTTTGAGCGTCATGGCTCGAGGTATTCTATGTAGGTCGGTGTTTGGTGTGGGTCACGCATCGCATTGGAGATATGTTGGGATATGATCCTTTATGCTTTTTTGATGTGTTTTGTTTCTCGTTTGTGTGATAGGCTCATAGCATTGCACTTTGTGGTGGTATCTATTGAGCTTGCGAGATGGTTCTCTCATTTAATTCTCTTTCCATCATTGGGTACATTTGAGTTGTCTTTTATTTGGTGCACATATTGCACTGTGTGTGGCAGTAGGTGGTATTGGTGTGGCATGTTGTTTGAGTTGCTAGTACTGGATGAGGTGAGGTTATTGGACCTGGAATGAGTGCTATTGGATTTGATTAAGGTATGTTTAGAAGAATAACGCCATTGCTCAACTTAAAATTTGGTTATGGTTCTTGTAGAGCGGGAGAGCTCCACGACTTGTTGATATGATGAGTTGTTATGAGTTTCTACATGTTTCTTTCATCATTGGCAGTGTACGAAGGTTTAGGACAAGTTTTTATTTGATATGAGGTTTGTTATCGGTATCGAGTTTGTTATTAGGCAACTATTATGGTCGGAAGTTATTACTATGAGCACCTAAGTTATGTGATATATCAGGTGATTATATATTGGGTTATGGTTATGGCATGAGGGAGCTTTCTCAGACTTATACAGTGTATAGATGAAAAAATGGGTCTTGTAATGAATTCCAGATGTTGGGATTGGGTTCTAAGGTTTAGGGTCTAAGCGTGGACTAAGGATATGTAATTAGGTTGTGTTGTCGGACTTATATGGGTAGGAGTGATATGTGATCACCCATGAGTATGTGCGTGATGATTTTATATAGCGATTCGATGGCTTTGGAAATACTCTTGACACGTTCGAGGACGAACGTATGTTTAAGTGTGGGAGAATATAACGACCCGACATGTCGTTTTGAGAATTTGCATTTGGTTTAGTGGTTTGAAGTCTTGAGTAGCTTCATGTGACATATTATGACTTGCGTGTATCGTCGGTTTGATTTTTGAGTGGTTCAGGATTGATTTGGAAGAATGATTCTCAATTTGGAAGATTTGATCAAGTTTGACTGTTGTGTATTTGACCTCGGATCGGAGTTTATGGTTCTGTTAGGCCAGCATGGTGATTTTGGACTTGGGAGTATGCCCAGATTTACATTTGGATGCTTATAAAAGGTTTCGGTAATATTTGGTGAAAGTTGACAATTTTAAGGTTTGGAAAGTTCATAGGTTTGACCGGAAATATTGTCCCGAGAGCTGGAATAGGTGAATTTTGAAATTTTAAATAGTTCACTAAGCTTGATTTGAGGTGTGATTCATGGTTTTGATGTTATTATGTTGGATTTGAGGCCTCGAGCAGGTCCTGTTATGTTTTGGGACAATTTGGTATGTTCGGATGGGTCCCGAGGGGCTAGAGTGAGCATTGGATAGGTTTGGGATTGTGTTACGCTCGTATTTGATGTTTCGACGCCATTTCTTAAAATATAAATTGTACCGTATTAAGCAAATAAGCTCTAAATTATTTTTTGATGAAGCACTAGATATGCATCGTAATTATGGAGCCACAACAAAATGAGTCATCGACTTTGGACATCGTATGAGGAAGTTATGCCCATTTTAGTGTCGGAGAAGATAACTGGTGCTGGTGCTTCGCAGATGCGAAGTGGGTTCCGCATCTGCAACCTTGCAGGATCGAAAAGTGGTCCACAAAAGCGGAAATGACAGCTAGAAAACTGCAGGTGCGGCTTTTTGGGTGCAAAAGTGGAATCTCTGCGTATTAAAACTCTCATACTACGTTCTTTTAGTATTTTGAGCATATCTTGAGTTCTAGAGCTCCGATTGCGGTGCTTTTTGCGGAGTTCTTCTTTTCTTTTCATGAGGGTCGGTTTAGTGGTGATTTTTGTCTTAACTTTTCTAAAGTGAATAATTAGATTTTGATCATCGATTCGAAGTCAGATTTGAGTGAAATTAGTATGGTTGGACTCGTATTCGGTTACCGAAATTTGTGAATTTAGCCGAGTTTTGAGGTGCGGGCTCAGGTTGACATTTTATTTTACTTTGAGTATTTTATTAAAGAACTCGATATTTATCGCTTGGGTTTGTTTTCTATGTCATTATTTGATGTTTTGAGTTTCTTTTAGCTAGTTTCGAGACGTTCGAAGGTTGATTTGCGCGAGATGACGTTTCTAGAGCTGGCTTGTCGGTATTTGGTGACTTGTTCGAGTTAAGTAACATATCTAAACTTGGATTTGAGGATAATGAACAATGTCAACTATGTTATATGAGATGTATTGGGGTGACGCCATACGCTAGATGGCAGGCGTGTGTCCGTGCACCGAAGTATTTACGATTTGAGGTGGCTTTTAAACTAATATGGGATTTGCTTTGCTTTCATGTCTTGCTATATCTGTTGCATTATTCACTATCATAGCTGATGGAGGGTGGATCAGTTATCTTTTGGGTCCTTATGGCTCCATATTTACTATGTTGTGCATATCTATCTACTAATGTTGTTGGGGGACATCCTTGATCTTAGTTCGAGATCATGTTCCAATTTCGACAGCGATCCAATCTTATTCTATTTGTAGTGGCAGTTTATTTTATTTATGTATGTTCTATTTTCAGGGTTGTGTCTGTGATTACTATAATCAGAGTCTACTTAGATATTATTTAATGGGTTATGGTTTGGGTTTAAATTTTCTATCGCACTTAGACTTTAATGGGTCTATGATATGGTATTAGTTTTGGATTATGAACTCGTGTTAAGGTGATAAATTGAAACGGTACGCTTGAGGGCAGTGGCTCACTGGGTGCTAGAATTTGGATTGTGACAATATACTGTGAAGCATACATACACAAATAGTTAAATTTCATATTGGAAAATTAGTAAAATTCTCATCATATAAGCATTGTAACTCTCATATTTCAAAACCAATATTCTACCAGAAAACGGACAGCACCTCCCCTATTTTAACTACATCCCATATGCTACCAAAGGTCACCAAACAGCCCAAACAACACAATATAATTCACAATAAGCTCTCTGATTAGTTCAACAATCATTTTGAGCGGCAAGCTCAATTGGAATCCATATAACCCATATCACACCTTATATACTTCATACATTAACTTTAAAACATAATTAATATGATAATGAAGTAATTAATCAATGATTTCATCCTTATACCGTATATTTATATCAAAGGAAACAATCCACAACTCCAGTTTTCTTCAATTGGCAACTTTATTCACTAGTTCATGTCTAGTCCAACCATTTAACTTAAAATACATCAATACAACCTTAAGCACCTGCAAGAACACAATACACACACCTCCTAAAGTATCTTCAAGTTGGAATCCAAGTTATATTTAGCTTACAACAACCCTCAATGGAAAAACAGCACCATAGAAGTGACCTAAGCTCATCCTAGTATTATCGTGTAGTTTATTATCCTAACAACTTAACCAACATACGAGCAAGCTTAAGCACAATTAGTAGGCTGTTATACTCATCTTAACCAGTAGCAAAAACTTTAAATTTCAGAAAAACACAGCCCACAACTATCCTCGATGACAACACAACCTCAAAGAGGTGTTATTCTTCGCTAGAACTAACTTTTGATGTTGAAATATGGTGTAATCCATTTGCAAGACTTTAAATAACCTAGGGTTGATATTAAAACCATAGAAGAGTATTTTACAGAACATAAACCACTTAAAACAACATCCCACACGAGCTGGAACCACCCAAAAATCAGCAACAACAAGAAGAACAAGAAACTTACTAGCGCGACGGGATTCCCGACACTTGATTTGTGTTGTTTGCCCTTTGTTTGGGTCTTGGATCATGAGAGAACCTTGAGAGAGTGTTTTAAGGTGTATAGGGTCTGAATATACTGAAACTAAACGAGTTAAAACGGGGGTTGAGGCGTCTTATGTATATCAACATATCTAAACCGCCTATGTGGGTCCCATAGAGAGCTACTTGGCGCAGTCTCGCTAAAACACGAATATCTCTCTACTCCGACTTCGTATAGACGAACGGTTTAATGCGTTGGAATCTAGACTCATAGATCTTCAATTTGGTAGGTAGATCATCCCCTAATTCCAAGTATATTGGGAGAAAATAGCAGTTACATTTGACCTAATTTTCAGCACATTATGAATGTAACTTGTGAAGACCTTTGCCAACTTTTGTTCCACAACTTGTTTTACTTCAAAACGTAGCACACGAATATCATATGACAAACATAACTCATAGCATAAACTCCTTATCATGTAATGAACCATAGTCTCACCCTAAAGTACATGTTGTAACATTTCAAACTCGTTGATTTTCGACGAATCTTATTTTCTTCAATTGGTTTAGCTTCTAAGCTTTCCAATCCTGTTGGTACTCGTTATTCAAGATATTAAATATTTGTAACCTCCAAGGTAACATTATTAAATTACTATATATTCCATCAAATATAATCTTATTTTTGAGCTTACATCAATTGACTTACGATGTACTATCACGTACGAAAACATGGGGTGTAACAATCATACTCACCACATATACATCCAATCACAAATTCCACTAATAGGGACACCAACGGACATATAAGTCCCAAAAACACGTGCCCCCATAATCAAAATCTTCGTGCTCAAGATACAGTCAAAACCGGGCCTCAAGTCCTCTAGACTGGCCCATCATTAGCACACCAAAACCACATATCGCACCTCAATCATGGAATCACAAGTCGTCGATGCACAGCTGATACCGAACACTCACATGCGTATACGAATGCATGGAAGGAATTCAAAGAGTTATGTTTCAAGTTGAATCAATGTCGCACGATAAGGAAAGAAAGATAGGAAGTATATCCTAAATGTCCTGTAGTCTCTCGAAGATAGGTATGTACGTCATGACACCGATCCACAAGACTCGACTAGACACTTGCTCATGACTTATAGAACCTATGAACCTAGAACTCTGATACCAACTTGTCACGACCCAAAATCCCACTAGTCGTGATGGCACCTAACCCAACCTGCTAGGTAAGCCAACTAAAAACTATCCAATTCCAATGAAATCAATAAAACAATTAAATAGAGAAGTTAACTGAATCTTATACATTCCCCAAGAACTGGTAATACAAATCATGAGCTTCTAGGAATAGAGTTTACAAAGCTTAAATGAAGTAAATTCATCATTTGTTTGAAAAGTACATAAACAGAGTTTTATAGATCTAAGGCTACCATGATCGGGTCCAATACAAACATCCCACAACAGTTAATAACATCATAATACTATCTCAAATGTAAAAATGATCAGCTCATTCACAGTTCCAGAAAATAGTCATGCTTTTCATGTATCTTAGTGAAACCCAAATCTTTTACCAAAAATGCCAAAAATATGAGTAAGTTTGAAAACAATAATTTTTCCAAATATCATTTCCGTAATAAATAAGATTTTTCGTTTTCTTTCTAGATAACAAGTGTGAAATACCTCTCTATGCCCACATATAAATGTGTGGCCAAATGATGCTCCAAAAAAGGCTATCCCGCGTGTAACGACCATCCTAACGGATCAAAACTAGCCAAAAGCAACTCAAATATATCAAGTAATGCCAAAGAAACAAACCCAATCGATAAAGGTTGAATCTTTAATAAACAAATCCCAAAATAGAACAAAAGGTCAAACCTAGGCCCGCGCCTCGGAACCCAACAAAACTCATAAAATCCAACAACCCATTAAATTACGAGTCCAACCATACTACTTTCACTCAAATCTGACTCCTAATCGATGTTTAAAACTCAAAAATTCAATTTACGAAATTTTAGACAAAACCCCCAAATTTCAATTTGAAATCATCAATCAAATGCAGAAAACGAAGATGGATTCATGAAATTTAACTAAAATCGAGTATAGAACACTTACCCCAATCCATATGGTGAAAATCTCCTCCAAATATTGTCCAAATCCGAGCTCCCCAACTCAAAATATGACTAAATGAACAAACCTCTGATATTAAGTATTTTTGCCCAGATGTTCTGCCTTGTTTTATGTGCCAAATGATCCCAAAACTTGCTTTTGATACCTCCAATGGATTCCTTGTGAAATTTCAGTAAAGATAGGATTTGAATCACTCCATTTAACTTTATAATGAAGGAGATATGTTTGTTTTAATGTTTGGAAATGTTCAGATTTTTAAATACGAAGTCAGTAGCAATTTCGTAATTAATCTGAAAAATCTAGCAACCCAATTCTTAGAAAGAATGACCATAAAATCCTCATACGACATCCAAATTCGACGATTCTTTTTGCTACGGGTCCGTAATTACAATATAGATCTAATGACTCAATCAAAACAAAAATTAGAGCTGATTTGTTTAATATGATATTATTTATGCTTGAAGAAACGACGCCGAAACATAAGAAAAACGAGTGCAACACAACCCAAACTTATCCAAAACTCACCCCAGCCCCTTGGGACCCCGTGCGAACATACCAAAAAGTCCCATAACATAACATGTACTTACTCGAGTGTCACGACCCTAAAACCCCATGTCCGTGATGGCGCCTATCGTGATACTAGGCTAGCCAATTCACTACTTATAGCACAAAGGAACTTTTTATTTAATTCATTACTAATCCGATATTTCATAAAATTTCTGTATACGCATTTCAAAACAAGCAAGGATATACCAAACATTAAATACAACCCAAAATCCCGGAGTCATTATGCATGAGCAACTAAACTAAATATACAAGTCTGGGAAAATATAAATACTATAAAAAGTAGGAAGGAGAAAGGCAAGGCTCCGGACGCCGTGCAGATACCTCACGAATCTCCAAAACACTCTGAGATAGGGAAGACCAACTCTCACTTAGACGCCCTGGCACCTGAATCTGCACACAAGGTGCAGGGAGTAATGTGAGTACGCCAACTCTGTAATTAATAAATGTAAATAAGGTCTGAGCAGTAAGAAATACATGAGTACATGTCATAAATTCACAGTAAGTACAACTCTTCTTTCTAACAGTATATATGTCAAATCATCACGCTTAAAAGCCAATTTTAGTAAAAATCATTTGAAAATGTTTTTCCAACAGATTCAACAGAAATTCTAGAAGTTTGGAGTAAAAGTGATAAAAATCATAAATAGCCTTTCGGGCAAAAACAAGTATCATAAACCGCCCCTCAGGCATAACATCACTCGGAATCAGCCCTTCGGCATACCTAACAATCACTCATAATCAGCCCCTTGGGCAACCACACACCCTCTCATGCCCCCCAATCACTCGTCACTTGGAACTCGACACTCGGTACTCGCAGTCAGTATGTACCTGCGCTCACTGGGGGTGTACAAACTCCGGAGGATATCCGAAAGCCCAAGCGCTATAACAAGCCATCTCGTGGCATAATCAATCAGGCCAACGACCTCTCATATATCATAAAATAGTACAACATGTTGCGGCGTGCAACCCGATCCCATGATACCCTCACAACACAGGCCCTCAACCTCACTCAGTCAGAAATCTCTCATGCCACTCGGGCTATCATTAAAACAGGGTGCTCAGCTTCAAAATATCATTTTATGCAACAAAACGAAGTAAATAAGACTGAGTTTGAAATCAGTAAAACACGACATGACTGAGTGTAATTCTTAAAATATAACAGTGAGGAATCAATAGTAAAAAGCCCCTAAGTGTCCAAACAACTTGGCACGAGGCCCAGATATGGCATTCAGCCCAAAATATAGTAATATTTTCTAACACACAAAATATCATATAGTTTTCCAGTCAAATACGCAACTTAATAGTTGCTACGGGACGGACCAAATCATAATCCCCAACGGTGCACGCCACACGCTCGTCATCTAGCATGTGCGCCACTCCAAAATAGTGAAACGATGTGAAATCTGGGGTTGCATACCCTCAGGACAAGATTTACAATCATTACTTACCTCAAACCGGATGAAAATCTACTATGCGATTCCCTTGCCACTTGACTCGGCCTCAAATCGCCCTGAATCTATTCAAAATCATATTCATACCATCAATATACGCTAAAGGAACAAAACCCATGCGCAAATAATCAAATTACATCAAAAATCCCGAAATTGGCCAAACCCGACCCCCCGGCCCATGTCTCGGAATCCGATAAAAATCAAAAAATCAGAATCCTTATCCTCTCACGAGTCCATACATACCAAATTCTTCAAAATCTAACCTCGTTTGCCCCCTCAATCACCCGATTCTTAGTCTCAAGTTTCAAGCCCTAATCACGCAATTTTAACCCTTAAATCCCACAAATTTCATGCTCAATTAGTTAAAAACCTCCATAGGATCAAGTTTTAGGTTCAAGTAGCTTACCTCCACGAAAATCCCCTTGAATCCCTCTTCAAATTGCTCCCAAAAGTTCCAACCCGTATGAAAAATGATTAAAAATGGATAAAATTCGCCAAGGCAAGAATTTATATGTTCTGCCAAGGGGTTCCGCTTCTGCAGTCCAAATACCGCGTCTGCGGTCCCCACATCTGCGACCAAATGTCTGCATCTGCTGACTTTACTTAAAGCTCCCCGCCCGCATCTACGATCAATCCTCTACACCTGCGGGCTCGCGGGTGTGATTTACCGTCCACTTCTGCGATAGACCCCAGGTTTGCAAAACTCCGCACCTGCGATCACCCTTCTGCACGTGCGGAAAACCAGAACAGCAACAACACCAGCAGATTTCCAAAGTTCAATCTCCCCAATAGCAATCCGAAATCATCTTGAGCCCCTCGGGGCCTCAACCAAATATACCAACACCTCATATAACATCACTCGAACTTAGTCAAACCCTCGGAACACTCAAAACAACCTCAAAACACCAATTTAACTCGAGATTCAAGCCTAAGGATTTCTAAACTTCTGAAATTCGCCAACGATGGCGAAACCAACCAAACCACGTTCGAATGACCTAAAATTTTGCACACACATCACAAACGACACTACGAATCTATTCCAACTTTCGGCATTCCATTCGGACCCTGATAGCTAATTTTCCACTGCCGACCGGATATCGCCAAAAATCAAATTTCGCCAATTCAAGCCTACTTCTACCACGGACCTCCGAATAACATTCCGAACACGCTCCTAAGTCCCAGATCACCTAACGAAGCTATCTGAACCCTAAAAACCAAATTCCGAGATCATTTACCTATGAGTCAACTTCCGGTTGACTTTTTCAACTAATTAACCAACTTAAGAGACTAAGTGTCTCATTTCTCTCCACAATCACTCCGAACCCGAGCCAACCAACCTAACACAACATGATAGAGCTAAACCACACATAATGAAGCAGAAATGGGGGAAACGTAGCTAAACTCTCGGAACGACCGACCGGGCCGTTACATCGAGGCCTCAAATCACGCATAACAACATCGAAACGACGAAACGTACCTCAAATCAAACTTAATGAACTTTCGACTTCCAAACACTCGCGCCGAAACATATCAAATCAACTCGGAATGAACTGAAATTTTGCACACAAGTCCTAATACATTATACGAAGCTACTCGTGCTCCCAAACTACCGAGTGACGTGCAAATGCTTCTAACGGTCGGTCGGGTCGTTACATTGCATATCCAGCTTCATAATTAATATCTAGTGTTATATAAGTTTTATCTGAGATGTTTATATTTTAAGGTTATTCGCCATGATTCAAACAACTTACATCATAATTCGACATCATCTGTGTCCGTGCACGGGTACTAATGCTAGTGTTTATTTTATACCTGCACGGCCAGAAACTATATTAAATATGAAATAACTACTTATTCCAAAAGCTAATAGTGTATTGAAATAATTAGTCTGTGTCATTTTGATAAAGAAGCATTAATATAACTAATGTGCATCGTAGTTGCCCATATTAAATTAATGAGTTGACCTCATTTAGATCCGTTTTTATGGGAAGATACAACTGGAGTACTTTTCATTTCAAGATGCTAATAAATGAACTAGTTATTAAATATTATTATTATTATTATTATTATTGCTTCGACAACAAGTGATTAATACATTAACTTATATTTTATGCTAAAATGAGGAAGATAAAGTTAGAAGACTTTAAATAGCAGGGGAAAAGGGGTCCATTTAAATTACTACTCCTTCTGGTTTAAAATAAGTGAATTTTTGACTTTTTCCTTATGGTTCAAAATAAGTAATTTTTTCGGATTTCAAGAATGAATTAATTATTTTTTCCTATATTGCCCTTGGAGTATGTGTTAAGAGTATTTATGTGGAATAGTAAAGGTTAATATAGTCAATTTCATTGCTAATTAATGCTAAAATGTGAATTTTTTAATCTGCGTGAAAACAGGTAAAAGATAACTTATTTTGGACCGGAGGGAGTATAAATTACTACTATAAAATTTTGAACTCATTTTTTGGCAACTGTGTTGGTAAAAAGTGCACACGACACGTAGCCGACTCGAGAGTCAACTCATGGCAAATATTTCTTTTTAATTTTCTAGTTAGTGCCAAGTCTTCCAGACTTACTTGTTCGAAGACTGAAGACCAAGAAGCCGGTCCCAAAATCCTTCTATTTTCTTCTGTCAAAGCCAATCCAGATCTGAATTGTCACAGGCATCCAAATAGATACCTTCCCCGAACCATCTGATCCTGAGATATTCGGAATTCTCCATTAACCACGTTAAGCAGTTGCGCTCAGCTAAGTGTAACAAACGATATTTGCATTTACTGCAGTTAATAAATATTACGTGTGTAAGAGATATAAGGGCCAGTTTTGATTATCTTATCCTGTAAATACCCTTCTTCCCACAATTGAATCTCATTTGGACATTTGCTCTTTCACTCGATATTATAGAAAATTCATTTCTCTCTTCCATTATTACCGTTGTTCATCAGATATAGAAAATTCCTTTATAAGAATCTCTTCCATTCTTTATTTACTATTATTTTAGCATATAAATTTCTCATTTTATTGTCTTCTCTACACTATTTTAATTCTTTTTTTATTTACTATTTGCTTGTGCCTAATTTCACAACTTTAGTCGTATCGCCAATCAAACGAATATTAGGTTAACATAATTGCATTTTTTCACATATTTTTATGTCAATCTTTAAAAATTTCATATATTTATTGCTTTAATATATTTAATAATGTAATAAACTTACTAGTTTGATTAGAGGCGGATCTAAGATTTCAAGAGGATGAGTGCACTTTTGTGAAGATGCGGATTTGGATTTATATTGACGAGTTTAACTTTAGTATCTACTATCTACAATGTGCCTACTACACTTTTGAATTTATAAGTTCAAAATTATACTATTATTTTTTAAATTTTAGTGAGTTTCACATATATGTCTATACTCCATGCCAAAAACAAAATCGTCTGGAGTGAGATTTGAACCGCCAATTTCACTCGTGCACTCAATGATTATTGCACCATAGGAGTCTTTGAGCATGAGTTCACGCACATATAATTAAGTAAATTTCAAGAAATATAATATTATTATATATATGATTTAGGGAGGGAGTATGGGTTCAGTGAACTCATACCCTAAAACTTAGATACGCCCCTGAGTTTAATATACAATCATACACAAGAAAAATGAAAAAGAAAGAATTAACGTGGAGATCACTAGTTAATTAGAAGAATTTAATAGCCAATTGAAATACTAACATGAGTATGCATGTACATTATTTTAATAAATATATGCATGGTATGGTATCAACCAATAAAGTTAAACTATGCTCAGTATATTTGAATATTTTAGTACATAGATGAATATTCATAATATTCTAGATTTTATTCGTCTTTGATTGTCACATGCATTTAACGAAAATAGTGGATACCAATTTGCTATCTCTTTAATAGGAAAATAGGAAGTACTTTAACTTTATAATACTTCTTCGATATCCAATTCTAAAATGGGAGGTCAGCACATGCTTGAAGTGAACATTAAAGAAAGATAATAAATAATCTAGTAAAGAAAAAAATAAAGCAACTACGGCACATGCAAGAGAGGTAGTTTGACTACAAGGAGGTCTATAAATTACGACATTTTAGAAGTAATTAGCCACTCCAAAACTTTCATAAAGTGTGAAATATCATTCCAATGATGTTGCTAAAGCATTCTTTTGTGCTCGCTGTTCTCATTATGGTGGCAACTAGTAACTACCTCAACTCTAAATTATAATTATTTATTATGTACATTTTTTATCATGTATGTAGTTATATTATATATATACATGACTGTGTACATGTTTCATATTAAAGCATGGATATGCTTCTGATTCGCTGAAACGCTTATGTGTGTGTTATTTTTGTTATATCAGTAATTTGTTTTGATTATTATATTAATGGTGAATATTTATAGCAACCCTTTTGACGAACAAAAAAGTCGGAGCTGCACTGGATGTTAGTAATCTCTTAGGAATGAGGAAGAGATTACTCCCACAACTCAATACTTGTTTTAGATCTTGTAAATCTAGCTTGGATTGCAACGATTGTTGGTTTTGTTGCGCCTGTGGATTCTCTGCTACACTTGGCGGACCTATGTGTTTGACATTTGATTAGTGTGCAGCGGAGACAAGCTCTTCTGCACAACTCCATTAATAATGGACTTTTGTGTTGTTTAATGTTTCCTTTATTCGCTTGTCTTCCATAATTTATATGTATAATAAAGAAAGTCAAGTAAACAACTCTTTATTTCAAAATTACAATAAACTCCATTACAAAAGTTGGTTGGGTAAGAAATTGTATGATTCATCATGCATTTACCTTATTAATAAAATTATGCGTATGTAATTTATATTTGTTTCTGGTTTTTATTTATTTGTAATAATTTATGCTTCAAACTTTATGGAATGCGACCTATTTCAACTTTCAGTGTAGAAGTTTCTATTTGTTGGCTGCGATGTTATAGAAATCCCTCTAAAATTAAAGTAGAAACGTTGAGAAAATAAAATTTAAATACACTTATGTGACTTTCAAGGCAAATTATAACATTTCTTGGGAAATTCTCAAACTATCTTGTTGAGTATTTAAAAAGTTAGGTTGTGGTCTCTATTGATTTTAAGATTTCAATATAAATTTATGTCCACTTTAGAAGATATGAACAACGAAATATACGATATTTCAAAGAGTTGATAGTATATATTGTGTTGTTTGGGCTGTTTGGTGACCTTTGGTAGCATATGGGATGTAGTTAAAATAG
>MDKH01042794.1:0-22397 GCA_005239495.1 Nicotiana undulata
GAAATATTTACACCAAAAATAGTATAGAATTTGGGTGTGGTCAAAAATTAGTTGTTCACAGTCGCCGCTGCCGCCTCCACTGCCATTGCCTCGCCTCTCCTTCTCCATCTACTAAAGATAGGTTTGAATTACAACTTATGTATTTTATGTATAAATCTAATATTTTATTTATTAGCTATGAATTAATTTCAGTTGATTAGTGTATTAATTGATTATATAACATTGTATTTTATAGAAATCTAGGGTTTAGCCATTGTTTTAATTGAATTGATTACATATGGTATAAATTGAATGTTTGAGTTTGTATTGTCTTGAATAGTTTAGTTAGAGTTGAATAATTAAATTTGTATTATCTTGAATAGTTTAGTTAGAATCTAGGGTTTAGGATTAGTTCTAGTGAATTGAACTTTTAGGGTATGGGTTGAATTTTTAGGATATAAATTGAACCTTTTGGGTATGGGTTGAATTTTTAGGATATAAATTGAACTTTTGGTTTATGTTAAAACTCGTAGGATATGAATTGAACTTTTAGTGTCTAGGATTTGTTCTTGTGAATTGAAGCTTTTGGATATGAATTGAATTTTTTAGGATATAAATTGAGCTTTTAGTTCATCATTAATTATATTTAATGTAATTTAATTGTGGGTGTAATTAGGAAAAAATAATTATCTTGAATTAACTAAGAAAAATTAATTAATTCAAAATTGTAGAATAAAATAATTTGTTCTTGTTTTATTTGTATAGATGGAACATCGTACTTGGATGCACAATAGGAATTATCCTAATCAGCGGAAATTGCGGGAGGATTTTGTAGAAGGGGTTGATGACTTTATTAGACATGCAATATCACTTCCACCATACCAAAGTGAATGATTAATTATGTGCCCTTGTGTCAGGTGCGACTGTATGAAGTTTGAAAAACCGGAGGAAGTTAATCTTCATCTTTATAGGAAGGGGTTTATAGAGAATTACTTTGTGCGGAATAATCATAGAGAGATCGATGGTAGCCGTGGGATATTTCATAACATGATTTTTGGTGAAAGTAGTAGGTCGGTGGAGAATACAAATCTTGATTCTAGAATTCAGGATATGGTTGAAGATACTTTTGGGATTCAATTCAGGGGTGAGCCCATTGAAAATATTGAACAAAATCCTAATGATGACGCAAAACATTTTTATGAACAGTTAGAGGAAGCTAGTCGTCCACTACGTGAATGAAGTCCGCACTCTGAGTTGTCTGTTGCAGTTAGATTACTAAGTATCAAATGTGATTGGAATATTTCTCAAGCAACCATGGACTCTTTCATTGACCTTATGAGTGAACAAGTTGTTCCTAATACCAACTTACCTGGTGAATTCTGTAAGGCAAAGAGATTGGTTTCTAAGTTAGGACTTTCGTCAATAGGAATTGATTGTTGTTAAGATGGTTGCATGTTATATTATAAAGATGATGCAACTTTAGACAGTTGAAAATTTTGCGAAATGCCTCGTTTCAAGAGGCTTTCCAGCGGGAATATGGTCGCTATCAAGGCGATGAATTATTTACCTCTTATACCTAGGTTAAAGAGCTTATGCGTCAATGAGTTCTGCTCCTCATATGAGATGTCACTTTGAAAATAGAAGACCGCCTGGTGTTATGTGTCATCCTTCAAATGCAGAAGCTTGGAAGCACTTTGATAGGACATATCTTGATTTTGCTATTGAACCAAGGAACATTCGGTTAGGTCTGTGTGCGGATGGCTTCACGCCTTTTTCTGTATCTGCAACACCGTATTCATGTTGGCCTGTCTTTCTTACACCTTATAATTTACCACCCGAGTTGTGTGTGACTAGTTCATATATATTCTTAAATCATATTATTCTCGGTCCACGTAATTTGAAAAGATTGATTGATGTATATTTGCAACCTTTGATTAATGAGCTAAAACAATTGTGGTATGATGGTGTTGAAGCATATGCCATATCAACCACGCATAATTTCAATTTGCGTGATAATGTAATGTTGACTATTAACGATTTTACTGCATATGGAGTGTTGTCTAGGTGGATGACTGCTGGGAAGCTAGCTTGTCCTTACTGCCTGGAAAATAGTAAAGCGTTCACTTTGAAACATAACCGAAAGCAATCATGGTATGATTGTCATCGTCAATTCTTGCCTCATGATCATGAGTTTAGAAGGATGAAAAATTCATTCAAAAAGAATAAAATGAAATATGATTCTCCACCTCCGATACTTTCAGGTGGGGAAATTTGGGAGAGGGTCCAAAACTTCAGTAAAGTTACTGAAGCTCCATCTTATAGATTCCCTGGATATGATGATCATAATTGGACGAAACAGAGTATATTTTTGGAGTTGCCTTATTAGAAGAATAATCTTCTCCGTCACAACCTTGATGTCATGCATATTGAGAAGAATTATTTTGAAAATTTGTTCAACACAATGATGGATGTTAAAGGTAAGATAAAGGATAATCCGAAGGCTGAAATGGACTTACAAGAATATTGCAGGCGACCTGAATTATACTTGCAGACAACAAACAATGGTAAGGTGTTCAATCCCAAAGAAAGTTACACATTCACTTTGGAGGAAATACAACAAATTTGTGATTGGGTTACGAAATTGAAGATGCCTGATGGTTATGCTTCGAATCATGGAAAAAAGTTGATATGGAGGTAGGGTAGTTGATCCGTTAGAAAAGTCATGACTGTCATGTTTTCATGGAGACCTTAGTGCCTATTGCATTTTGTGGTTTGCCTGAAAGATTAGATATAAAAGCTAAAAATAAAAATTGAAAATCAGATTGTGGGCCCCTTTAATTTAGGGGGTACAGAAAATTTGATTGAAAAACAAGGAGGGAATTAATGACCGTAATAATAGATATAATTTTTACCATAAATTGATTTATTACTACGGTTATACAAAACGTTGCCATATATATATATATATATATTTATCGGAACGATTTTAAGATTATTACAACGGTTCAGTTGCTAAGTGTCCCGGTAGTTCCAATAATTTTTTGTAACGGTTCAAACCGTAACAATACACCATCTATAGCAACAGTTACTGATCCGTAGCAATAAAAAGCATTGCCATAGCTCCAATTTCTAGTAGTGTCATAATTGGACGAAACAGAGTATATTTTGGGAGTTGTCTTATTGGAAGGATAATCTTCTCCATCACAACCTTGATGTCATTCATATTAAGAAGAATTATTTTGGCAATTTGTTCAACACAGTGATGGATGTTAAAGGTATGACAAAAGATAACCCGAAGGCTAAAATGGACTTACAAGAATATTGCAGGCGGCCTGAATTATACTTGCAGACATCAAACAATGGTAAGGTGTTGAAGCCCAAAGCAAGTTACACATTCACTTTGGAGGAAAGACGGCACATTTGTAATTGGGTTACGAAATTGAAAATGCATGAGGGTTATGCGTCGAATCTTGGAAAAAAAGTTGATATGGAGGTAGGGTAGTTGATCCGTTTGAAAAGTCATGACTGTCATGTTTTCATGGAGACCTTAAGGCTTATTGCATTTTGTGCTTTTCCTGAAATATTAGATATAACAGCTAAAAATAAAAATTGAAAATCAGATTGTCGGCCCCTTTAATTTAGCGGGTACACAAAATTTGAGTGAAAAGCAAGGAGGGAATTAATAACCGTAACAATAGATATAATTGTTACCATATATTGATTTATTGCTACGGTTATACAAAACATTGCCATAGATATATTTATTGGAACGGTTTTAAGACTATTGCAACGGTTCGGTTGCTAAGTGTACCGATAGTTCCAATAATTTTTTGTAACGGTTAAAACTGTAACAATAAAAAATCTATAGCAACGGTTACTGATCCGTAGAAATAAAAAGTGTTGCCATAGCTCCAATTTCTAGTAGTGTCATAATTGGACGAAACAAAGTATATTTTAGGAGTTGCCTTATTGGAAGGATAATCTTCTCCATCACAACCTTGATGTCATGCATATTGAGAAGAATTATTTTGACAATTTGTTCAACACAGTGATGGATGTTAAAGGTAAGACAAAGGATAACCCAAATGCTAAATTGGACTTACAAGAATATTGCAGGAGGCCTGAATTATACTTTCAGAGAGGAAACAATGGTAAGGTTTTCAAGCCCAAAGCAAGTTACACATTCACTTTGGAGGAAAGAAGGAAAATTTGTAATTGGGTTACGAAATTGAAGATGCCTGAGGGTTATGCGTCGAATCTTGGAAAAAAAGTTGATTTGGAGATAAGGAAGTTGATCCGTTTGAAAAGTCATGACTGTCATGTTTTCATGGAGACCTTACTGCCTATTGCATTTTGTGGTTTGCCTGAAAGCATCTGGAAACCCATCACATAGATTAGTTTGTTTTTCAAAGACGTGTGTACTACCACATTAAGGGAAGAAAACCTACTTCGGATGAATCGGAACATTTGTGTGACTTCTTGTAAGATGGAAAAGATATTTCCATGTGGTTTTTTTGATGTGATGGAACATCTTCCAATCCACCTTGTACACGAGGCACGACTTGGAAGGCATGTTCAATGCAGATGGATGTATCCCTTTGAGAGGTAATAATTATAAGTTTGATGTAATTTTCTATTTTATTTGAATGTTCTTGGCTAACATTACATTATGTAGGACAATTGGCAAATGCAAACAATTTGTTAAGTAGAGGAATATGATTGAAGGATCTATATGCGAAGCTTATCTTGCAAAGAAAACTGCTCATTTTTGTTCTTATTATTTTGAGAGTAACATGCCATGTTCTAAGAATAGGCCTAATAGGCACACGGTCGAATGTGCGAATTATCCATTATATATGCATGTGTCCATATCCAATCAACCAGGCCGATGTTCTAAGGATGTTAGAAAGAGAAGTTTGATGACATGGAGTACAAGTCAGCTACACTTCATGTGTTGCTAAATTGTCCCGAAGTTGTACCATTTCTCAAGTAAGTATTGATTTATTAGTTATCAAAATATAAAATTTACTGTGATTACATCTTGATGAAACCACTAAAAATATTTGATGTGTCACAGTAACTTCGTGGGTCAATTTGGCCATGATGTGTCGTTTTGGGCCCTAGCGCGTCATTCAGCGGTTTGAGGCCATGAGTAGCTTCACTTCAGGCATGACTTGCACGCGTTGTTGGAATTGAATTTCGGGAAGTTCAAATCCGATTTGGAAAGAGAAATATCATTTCGGAAGCTTTAAGTTGGAAGAATTGGTTAGGTGGTGATTTTTGAATAAACGACCTCGGATCAGGATTTGATGGTTCCAACAGGTTTGTATGATGATTTCGGACATGGGCGTATGTACGGATTGGGTTTTGGATGACTTAGGAGCGTTTCAGCGTCTATTCTGGAAGGTGGCATTTTGGGAGAAGTTCATTGTTATTGATGTCCGTTTGGGATTCCGAGTCTGGGAATAGCTTCGTATGGTGATTCTGGTATTGGGAACGCGTCCGGAAGTGGATTCGGAGTTATGTAGGTCATTTGGCTAAAGTTAGTATTTTGAAGGTTTTGAGGAGTTGAACCGGAAGTGGAAATTTTGATATCGGGGTCGGATTCCGATTGCGGAAGTTGGAGTAGGTTAGTTGTCACGACCCAATTTCGGGTCGTGATGGCGCCAGTCGTGAAACCAGGCCAGCCATCTATTGTAACTAATCCTGAACCGTTTATTAAGTAAATTACCATTTTTCAACTGTCTGAAGTTAAATATACTAAAGATCTGTATTTAAAAGAAGCTTATGAAAACAAAAACCCAAAATCTACAACTCCCGGATCCGGTGTCACACAGTCATGAGATGCTAATACATAATAAAATCCAAAAAGAAATGACCAACATAGTCTGAAAGTAAATACAACAGGTAGAAGAGAAAGAGATGACGAGATCACGGTCGCCAGCGTCTACCTCGTCAACTCTAATGAAACTTCTCCTACTCACTATCCAGAGCTGAACCTCAGTGTACCTGGATCTGCACACAAGGTGCATGGGGTAACGTGGGTACACCAACTTAGTAGTAACGAAACCAAACTACGGGCTGAGAAGTAGTGACAGACTAAACCTCCGATAGTTATGAACAACAGTATATAACTTTGACATGATAGTAATATATCATAAAAAAGACAAGATGTATCCATTTATGTCTGTAGCCCTTCATACCCACATGAATTCATATAGAATCAAGAATGATGTGTACTCAGTAGTCAAACTCTCATAAGGTGGTCCACTCATTACTAGAATCTGGCCTTCCGGCCTAGGGAAAGTCCATCCCGGATATTACATAACACAAGTGACACAGCCACCTAGTACTGAGGAAAAAGGCCGATCCAGCCCCACGGAGAAGATCCATCTCCAGAACATATCATTCGGACAAGATCCATGCTCAGGGAAGATCCATCGCTCAATCTCTGTGCGCTCACTGGGGGTGCAAAGACTCCGGAGGGGCTCCTATAAGCCCAAGCGCTATATCAAGCCAACGAAGGCATGATTCAATGATCGCTGCGGTGTGCATTCCAATCTCATAACTGTCTCAATACCAAGATCTCGGCCTCACTCAGTCAATACCTTTTCCAGTCTCACTCATATGGCTCACAGATGTATAAATCAGCCAGAACAATGATAAATATTAATGTAATTAACAATTTCTGAGACTGAGGCATGAAAATATACTATAAGAGGACTGAGTACATGGAAACAATAATCATAAAAAGATACAGCAATAATCGACCGTACCGGTCTGAACATATCGGCGTAAAGCCTTAACATTTATATTTAGCATGATTCTATTGCGTTCAAGGTAAACGCAAACTTCACATTACCAATATCAACCTGAGATAACCATTAGGCAGTGCCGTGGGATGAGCCAAGCTACAAATATCTGGTGTACGCTCGCATGCCCGTCACTTGGCAAGTGTGTCACCTTAATTAACATCAAATATCATACAGGTTGGGGTTTCGAACCCTCAGTTCCAAGTTTGGAAGTGTTACTTACCTCAAAACCGGCTAAAACACTACTCTAAAATGCCCTTGCCTCTAAATTACGCCTCCGAGTGCTCCAAATCTACCAAAAAACAGATTTATACGATTATAACATGCTAAGGAATGAAGCCCAATCCAATCTATCAAAATACTCAAAAATCCCGAAATTGATCAAACCCGGCCCCCCGAGCACACGTCTCGGAACTCGATAAAATTTACACCACAAGAAACCTCGTCCTCCCACGAGTCCATACCTACCAAGAACACAGAAATAGGAGTCCAAATGACCCCTCAAATCCACATTTCAAAGCCTCTTAAGCCCAAACCCTAACTACCCATTTTCACTGATTTTTTCCCCAAATTTCCCATCATTAATCCTACCTTTAATCATGCACAAACGACTTTAGAGTCCAAAAATCTTACCTCCACGAAGCACTATCGAATTCCCTCTTCAAAAACTTCAAACTCGGATGAAATATTGAGAAAGATGGCTAAAATTCGCGAAGGCTGGTTTTTATACTTTCTGTCCAGGGATCTCGCACCTGTGACCACTTACTCGCACATGCGGCTTCGCAGGTGCGATGCTCCTTCCGCACCTGCGATCTCCCCTGGAACCTCCCAAATCTGCACCTGCAATTCATCTTCCGCGCCTGCGACCTCGCAGGTGCGACAAATTCCTTGCACCTGTGGACCACTCCCCACTCAGCCAAATCTCTCACATGCGGAGCCCAGTCCGCTCCTGCGGAACCGCACCTGCGGCTCCTTTTCCGCAAGTGCGAAAACACAAGCAACAACAACCTGCAGAATCACCAAAGTCACTCCAAACTTCGCGTTAACCACCTAAAACCATCCCGAGCCCCTCAGGACCCCAACCAAACATACCAACGCATCATGTATGACCATTCAAACTTAACCGAGCCTTCAAAACACCAAAAAAAATGTCAAAACTCAAAAAACTCATCGAATTCAAGCCTATGAACATTGAAATTTCTAAATTCCACCAACGATGCCGAAACTACCCAAAAAAACTCTAATTGACCTGAAAATTTGCAGACTCATCCAAAATGACATTATGATCATGTTCAAACTGTCAGAACTCCATTCCGACCCCGATAGCATATTTTCCACTGCCGACCGGAAATCGCCAAAACCAACTTTCGCCAATTCAAGCCTAATTCTACACCGGACATCACAAAAACATTCTGGACACGCTCCTAAGTCCCAAATCACCTAACAAAGCTATCCGAGCTATAAAATCCGCATTCCGAGGTTGTTTACCAATAAGTCAACTCTCCGTTGACTTATCCCACTTTAAGGCTATTTTTAAAGACTAAATGGTTAAACTCTCACTACAACCATTCCGATTCTGAGCCTACCAACTCTAACACATCGAGAAAAATATAGCCAACCTATGCCAAGGCAATAATAGGAATAACGGTGCAAAATCTACGGAACGACCGACCAGGTCGTTACATTAGTAATGTCGAATATGACTTGTGTGCAAAATTTGAGGTCAATCGAACGTGATTTGGTAGGTTTCGGCATCAAATGTAGAAGTTTGAAATTTCAAAGTTCATAAAGATTGAATTGAGTTGAGATCCATTGTTTTGATGCTATTTAATGTGATTTGAAGGCTCGACTAAGTTTGTAATGTGTTTTGGGATGTGTTTGTGTAATTGGTTGAGGTCCCGAGGGCCTCGGGTGTGTTTCGGGATGGTTTTTGCTCATTTCTCCATGGTTTGCTGCTGCTGGTTTCTGGTGTATCTGGTGTGTATCGCGAACGCATGTGGATAGTCGCGAACACGTAGAAGGATGGAGGGAAGCTAGGCCTGAGGTCGAGGGCATTTGCGAACACGAGGCCTGGAACGCGAACGCGAGGGGTCTGGATATGTCACGACCCGAATTCCCCCAACCTTTGGTATCGCGATGGCGCCTAACACCACACTTGCTAGGCAAGACAATGTTAGAATTCGATTAACTACTTTGCATTAATTATCCATTTAGACATAATAAAATAATCCAAAGTAAACTGAATCTATTGGTTTTGGATGAATAATTTTCATAGATAAAATAATGAACAATGAAATAAAACGAACCACAAACTAATTATATTTATATAACTCTAAGACTACCCAGGGTCTGGTGTCATAATTCACGAACTACTAAAGAATACTAAAAATAATGGGCTGAAAGAAATAATGTAAATGTTCTGAATATAATAAAATAACGTTATGAAAATAGGAGAAGAGTCTCGGGATCTGCGAACGCTGGCATATATACCTCGTGCCTCCGAATTAACGAATAGGTAGCAACTCTAAATATCCCTACTGCTGGCTGTTGATACCCAAATTTTCCCAAATTATTTTTAAATTTGCATATATACCTTCTAAAATCACTTTTTATAATGATTGGTATTTTCCATGATTTTCCACATTTTTATTAATTCATTTTCCAATTTATTTTGTACTTTATATTCAATAATTATTCATGAACTATATTATAAATAATTTCAACATATTTTCTAGCTCAATATATCATTTTTAATACTATTAGGATTTAATTATTTCACAAAGTAGCCAAATAGGCATTATTTGGCTATAAATGCAATAGTTTTGCAATTATAGCCTAATTATACACTTTATGCTATTTTAATTCAGCAATCAGGCATTTTATATTTTAAATACAAATTAATTTTCTTAATTTCACTTATTTAGCATTAATTTTATTTTTGTATAATTATTAGCCGTTTTCGTTAATTATTTACCTATTTAATTGGGTATTTAACAACTAACCATTTTCTATTTAAAATCTAGCCTACTTTAATTTAACCCCAACCCAATTAAAACCAGCCCAATTACACAACCCAATACCCAAACCCAAACCTAAACCTAAATCTACCCGACCCAACCCGGATTCAATCTTGGCCGTTGATCAATATTGATCAATGGTCCAGATACACCCCTTCCTTAATTAAACTAGGTGACTACCCCCCGGTCTCTCATTTCTCACCGGTACACTCATCTTTCTACCTCCCTCTCTAATCTCTCTCTATCCCCAGGTTCTCTCTGGAACCTTCCTTCGTCTCTTCGTCTCCAATGGACACTGCCCACCTTCTCCGGTCATTCCCCCGCCGGAAACCATAGCCTCTCATCATCTCCTGGCTCTTGCTTCATCCCACGCCGGTCTAATAATACCCTGAGTCCCTCATGTGAACCTCGAGCGGTTGAACTCCTCCCATTTCCGGCCACCTCCGGTCGTCTGAGTATGATCTGTGACCTCTACGGCTAAAGTCGGTGAAACTTTAAGGTTTTTCTCATTTTTTCTGGGTCCTCTGAAACCCTAAAACTTAAGATTTTCCGTTTTCTTTAGATCTGTTATAGATCTATGTGTGCTATGAGTTCATTGTTGTTTTCCCCAAAGGTTTCTCCCGATTTCTCTAAAATGACTCTTCGTCTTCATAACTAGGGTTTCTTAACCCCCTTTCAAAATGATGTTCCCTCTGATTTTCAGTATTACTCTATGATTTTTACTATGTTTAAACGGTTTATTTAAGTTTTCCCCTTTTATCTGATTCATTATGTTGAAACCCTAATTTCTTGGCCTAGCTTTGGGTTTAGAGTTTATCTTTGCTACTCTGATTTGTGTGTATGCTTGCTTTCTCCTGAGCATGTAATGATTTTCGATGATTCTTTACTCTATTATGCTTATTAGGGTTTTGATCGCCTCTTCTTGCCTATATTGTGATTATCTCATTTATTCACAGAAATTTGTGTTAATCTCATCGGTACTATTTTATTTGAATCCGTGATTTTATGTGTGATTTGTACCCTATTATACTCATTAGGGTTTCTGATTTTTTTTACTTATTCCGCCTATATTATTCTGTTTATTAACAAAGATTTGTAGTAATATCCTTTAATCAGTACTATTTTGAATCCTTGATTTCCTATAAATTGGTACTCTTTTACTAATTTATATCCTTTACCAATTTTCGACTTCTAAATCATTTTTTTTCTTGCCCTATTATGTGCTTGACTACCTTATTCACTGATTCTTAATATTATTTCCTTAATTAAGACTATCTGAACCTAGCCTAAATTATCTTCTCTATACTTACCATTTGAATTATTCCCTAAAGTTATATATGGTCTCTTTCCTTATTTGCTACTTGTCTTTACCATTTGAAGTTGACTCCCTTAATTAAGGAAGTACTCATATTATTCTGATACTGATTGATTATAAATCCCTTCAATTACTTCTTGACTTCGATTTTCACCTTATTTACCACAGTTTTCAAAGCTATATATACACGATCCTCTTGTTTTTCAAGACAGACAGACACAAAAACTAATATGTGCACTCTCTCTCACAACTAAACTTTCCCTCTCTCTTTTCTGTGCTACATGCTACTGATCCTAATTATCCGGCAGCAAGCCAATGCTAATTACTGTGTATCTCTTAACCTATGCTTTGGTGTACTATTTTCTCCGTTATACTGGTATGTTCTAATTTAGACTTTTGTCATCAAACCAATATGTTTCTATTACTGGTTCAATTCCTTGTATTGTTGATATGCTTTGATTTACTGTTTAGCTGTTCAACATACAATTAGTGTTCTGAATCTCCTCAACATGTTTAGATTCACCTTACTTATAAATGACTAATATGTCTCTGTGTATTTAGCATTTGTTACTTATTTGAATATCCATTCCTGTAACTAATGCATTAGTGCAATCATGTTCTCAATTATTTGGTGTTGATATGTTCTAACACTTTGCTATACCCCTGGCCCCTTTGAACCTTGGGACTTTTGATTGTATGTCTATGTGTGCTTCTGCCTGCTACACGGGCTCTATATTTGTCCCTCAAGCACTCTCACCCCTGTTTGTGATTGTTGGACCATCCTGTGTCTTTTATGTGATACTAGCTTTACTTTATTTGAGATTGGTGTTTCCCCATATGTATTTTCATCATTTAAAACCTTTGTTATGAAAAACTATTTTCACTAAGTCTCTCTCTTTATCTCAAAACTGTTTTAAAATTGTTTTCTTACTCAAACTCCTCAATACTATGAGCACTTTCACTATACTCTTAGACATTAGGTTCTGCCCCTCTCGTGTGAGCATTTCTTTGGGGTCCTTGAGCTCCCTATGAACTTTGACACACAATAGTTGGCCCTTCCACACTCCACTTACTCCATCTTGGCTATGAAATATGGGTGTGAGCACTGCCCAGGATCCTCTGAGATCCTTAGGGAACTCTGACACACCCGGATTATGAAAGGTTGTGAAATAACACTATAGCATTGATGACCTGGAGACTTGGGCCTATTATGAAGGCTCCCTATAGTTAACTTCTTCTTTTTCTTTTTGTTATGTAATTCATATTCAAAAGCTTGTAATAATTATTTGTAAAGAACAATTATGGGGTGGATAGTGAAAATGGGTGGTGATATGCACGTTGTAGTATAAGTAAAGGGTAGAGATCCTGTTTCTAGGTTTACTTTTCCCATATGTGCAATAGCAACCATGTTTAGGTACAACATGCCCAACATGCCATGCATATCATGTCACTTAAGTATTCAAAATCTCATGACGCGTAGAAATCCTGTCTATAGGGTGAATAACAACAACAGAAAATGGCTATCATGATATCTTGCTCATGTCTATCTGTTCTGAAATTCACTTAGAAATCATGTTCATAAGATTAATAATAACAACAAAAACTTCTACTATGTGATTCTGTTCAGGTCAGTGTATTAAAAAAAAATGTAATCCTTCCTTGGAATAAATAAATCAACATTAGTTGTTATTCATGCACTCACCATGCTGCCATGCACATTTAGAAATCCTGTTTTAGGATAAACAACCTAATGAGCATATCATCTTTGCATATTCTGAAAGTCATGTTTAATGCTGTAATATTTGTGCATATAGAAATCATGTTCAGGATTCTGCATCACTCTGATTCCTACCTGCGCATTAGACATCATGTTTCGGGATCTCATTCTCTCTTAAGTACACCTAGCTTAACTATTAATGCATAAGAATGGTATTAAACAACTTCGTTTAGTTTTCTAAATAACTAAATATAATTTTATGTCCTGAACACCTAGAACAACATGTTTAGGTAATATAGTCTCAAACAGTTTTTCTCACTTCCGAAACTAGTATAATGTCTCACACCTAGGCAAGCCTCAGGTGATCAAACTGTTAAAACTTGAAATCCGCTCCTTTGTGTATGATGCCTAATACTCAACAGGTTTTAATCTAGTAGGCAAACTGATTAGGGTCCTTTCTGAGTCATAAGACAAATCTGAATACCTACCTATATTCTAAGATCACCTAGATATCATGCTTTAGGGTTTGAATTAGCAATATTGCCCCTAATTTGTGTATGAGACATGTTATTTATGTGTATTGTGTGTGGAGGAATATTTGAGCCTTTACCTTGCCTTCCATGCTTCCCTTTATTTGTAGTTCTACTTGTTTATTATATGTCTCCTTAGCATTTTCACCGTTCAAACCTGAGGGTATGCCTAGAACCTCCCTTATAGGATAGAAGTCTTAAAATCCTCCAGGACTAATAGTAAAGGGAAGGGTAACAACATGCAATAGAGTTCGTGACCAACACACGCTTTAGTTACCTTCACGGGGTGGGAACGGGTAGAATATGGATATGATGACCATTGCGCTAATACCACGTGTAGCCCCTCTTTGAGGAGTGTCATACCGGGTATTCCATTGAGGTGATCCATATTGTAAAACCTAGGATATCCTTTACTTTCATAAATGTGCTTAGACTATAACTCTTCTCAAAATCTAACTTTTTTTCATTAATTGTTTTCAGACATCTCTGTACCTAGACTTAAACCCCCTATTATTTGAGCCCTACCCTATCTCTGGTTAACAACGTAGTTATAGTTTAACCCCTTACGTGCCCTAACGCACCTCAAAATCGTTACGTGGCGACTCTTCAAAATGCAAAACCCCTTCCCAAAAGGACGAGTTGTCTCAACCAATTGTCATAAACCCGATTTTCGCGAGGAAAAAAGGGGGCGCGATAACATGGAGACTCTGTTGGGGATTATAGGCTTTTACTGTTACAAACCGCTTTGTGAATTTGTCTGAGTTTGATATTTTTACCCTTTCCTTTACCATTTTATGTACAATTAATTATTTATATCTTTCAAATATTTATTCCTTCCCAAAAACAAAACTGACATGTTTCTTTGTTTTCCTTTGCAACCGCTTTAAATTATAACTGTTGTATTTACCGCTTTCTTAACGTGCAAATACATGATAACCTTCTTTTAATGCTTATTATTGCATAACCATGATCAACATTCATACTCCACTCGTTCCAAACAAATAGTGTAGCAACGCTTGATAAGTGGTTGCGCTCTTCCTATATTATTACCCCCTAAATTCGGAAAGGCTTATTTGCGGTAAAACTAGTCGATCAACGGTGCATTCGACGGTTCCGTGCCTTTCCCCTTGAGTTTTCCGCTCAAGGGTACCAGTCTAAAACCCCATAGAAACCTTACTCTGTTATATTGTTTCATGCATCATGGTCAAACCTGGCCAAGCTAAAGTATTGTCCGCACAATAGCTTTTAAGAAAGCGTTGTCCAAAGTTCACTGGGTTTCCTAAACCTAAACGGACGTTGTCAGGTTCTGTGCATTTGTTTGTAGAACTAAATGCTTCATGCTAATTGTGATATTAAATAGTCGAGTCTCGTGAGGGTAAGGGCCTAACCTTGTTTTCCTTGCAGAAATATGAGGCACGAAGTTCCCAGATTCGGCATGGACTCCAATATCCACCCAAGACTGCTGAGTTGGTGGGAAGATCTACACTCTAGTGACAAAGCTCTCGTCAAAAAATACTTGGGCAATCTACCATCTCTCCTAGAAATCCAGCCTAACAACATGGTAATAGAGGATGTTACCCTGTTCTGGGACTATGAAAGGGGCGTGTTACGCTTTTGGGATATTGAAAATACACCTTTGCTAGAGGAAATAGGAGGACTAGCTGGGCTAGCATGGGAAACCCCGGGGTCGCTAATGCCTGAGAACCGCACAGGCAAAGGTTTCCTTAAAATGATGGGTCTGAAGAAGAATGCAGAACTGGTATGCTTAAAGGAATCATACATCACTTTTGACTACTTGTACGAAAGGTACGGTCACAACAAATCATACCGTACCTACCATGACGAGTTTGCCATCACATCCTTGGGACACATCCATCGTAGAGTATTCATATTCATGTTTTGCTTCTTGGGTTTGTTCGTGCTTCCAATGAACAAAGAGAGAATCCATACTAGACTCGCCATGGTAACCAAGACACTAATAGAAGGAATTGGTGGGAAAAACTTCAGCACTGTGCCCATGATCATTGCAGATATATATCGAGCCTTGGAAAAGTATCAGCGAGGAGAAAAACATTTCAAAAGCTGCAATCTACTACTACAGCTTTGGCTTATGGAACACCTCCAAAAGGGCGAATACCGACAAGAGATTTAGCGAAGGGCGTGGAATGACCACATAGCTTTCCAACATCCAAAACAAATGAATTACATCCCCGACATGTTCGCTCAGCCTGAGAATGCCAAAGGATGGGTCGAGCTTTTTGATAATCTGACCGAAGAACAGGTTTAATGGATGTTCGAGTGTTTTCCGACAGAGGAGTTCATCGCCGGTTCCAGAGATGCACTGTTCCTGATACTGATTGGTCTAAGAGGAACATACCCTTACATCCATCTTCAAGTTATGAGTCAAGCAGGCAGGAAGTAAGTCATACCTAGGGTCGACAAGATGAGCCATCTTCGAGCAGACTTCCAAGATGATGATAGTCCTCACAAGTGCCACGCCCAACACATGTGGCACTGCAAGATTGTACTGGAGAGGGACACCATCGAGCCAGACATATATCATGCCGGTTGTACCCCTTTCTATTCTGGTTGGTTGGAAGATAATTGGGATGGTCTGGGCAAGCCAGGGTAAGTTCAAGGTCACAGGGTTATAGATGAAAAGGCTAAGATGCAAGTCAAATACAACCAGCTGCGCAAAAGGATCTGTGAATGTGAGGATGAGCACCGCGAAATGCATGAGTCTAACAAGAAGATGATCGAGGAGTGGAAAGACATGGCTATCAGCACCAACAAGAGGTTATGATATTTGGAACGATGTATAGTCGAGTTGGAGGAAAAATTCATCAAAACAGTTGAAGATTGTCAAAAGGCTGAGGGGACCGAAGGCGAACATCTAGCCAGAGCATACCTGTTGCTGGGACTTCGCGAGCTGGGAAAGCTGTTCGAGGGAAGCAAGAATGCCAAGTCTGGGGAAGGTCCTTCTGGGACCAAGTAGATAAGAATGTCTTTTTTTTACTTTATCAATGTAATAAGTCCAATGGCCATTAGTGACCTTTACTTCCTGTTTGGTTAGTGTCGTTTTGGGATTCATCTATTTTCTTATAAATAAAATGAGGCATTTAGCACTTTAAGTTCTCTAAATCAATTTGTCGCTAGGCCTACCTCGGGCACAAAAGAGGTTCCCAAATTAGGACTCGCTTTATATTCCCGCACTATGTGTTTAATTACTGCAATAATTTTTCATAATCCTCACTAACTTGGCTACCTTTTTTGTTTTTGTTTTGTTTCTTATTTTATTTATTCCCCTCCCCAAGGGTTAGTTCGTGCACTCTGGCATCGTCAGCTTATCTCACAAGATCCAGGGGCCCTCCACCCACTCCTCCTCCTAGTCCTCCCAAAGGCAAGAACAAAGGCAAGAATAAAATGGAAGATTTAAACAACATCAGGAAGAAGATCACAACTGAACGGGTTGAGGCCACTGATGGACAGGGTATTCGAGTTCCTAATGAGAATATGTCACCACTTGAACAGAAGTTATTAAAATTCCAAGAAGAGCTTGATCTGGTTCGAAATATGGCAAACCTGTCATTTTCCCTCAATAATCCAGACGTCAACTTCCCAAACACTCAAAACCTTACACCTCCTCAGAATGTCCAAAAACAGCAGAATCATCCACACTGTTCCACCAAAGAACCAATCCAACACCTGCCATACCCCAAATAACTCTCCATTACTTATCCCGGATCCTCAAGACTCCACAAACGACCATTTCCACACCCATGCATCGGGCCACCACAACAATCCTATCTACGTGGAGACCGTGCCTCACTCCACCACCCCCACCCCACACACACTTGAGTCTGATGAAAATGACCTGCTTATCAAGAACTTGGCCGAGGAACTTAGGAAGCTGACCAACCGAGTTCAAGGCATCGAGGGAATCAAGGGAGTCGAAGGTTTGAATTATGAGGACCTCTGCATACAACCTGATGTCGAATTTCCTGAGGGGTACAAACCTCCGAAGTTCGAAATCTTGATGGTACATGTAATCCAAGGGTCCATCTGAGGACTTATTCTGACAAGCTGGTTGGAATAGGGAAGGATCAAAGGATCCGCATGAAGCTGTTCATGAGGAGTTTGAAAGGAGAATCATTGTATTGGTACATCAGCCAAGATCCCAAGAAGTGGTCAAACTGGGTGAGCATGGCATCTGACTTTATGGACAAATTCAGATTTAATAGCGAGAACGCACCAGACGTGTTCTATATTCAAAATTTGAAGAAGAAGCCCATGGAGACATTTCGCGAGTATGCTACTCGCTGGAGGTCCGAAGATGCTAAGGTCAGACCCGCCTTAGAAGAGGAGCAGATGAACAAGTTCTTTGTCTGGGCTCAGGACCCGCAATACTATGAACGACTGATGATGATTGAGAACCACAAGTTCTCCGACATTATAAAATTAGGGGAACGGATTGAAGAAGGTATTAAGAGCGGTATGGTCACGAATTTTGAAGCCTTACAAGCCCTTTTGTTCGAAATTTCTTCGTTTGTACTGAACCGCTTGCAGAATCAAATCTTGTTCCATAACTGGTCTAAGTACGTCTATTGTGGCTCACAAATTGCCAACCAATCCAATGTGTCCAACGGTAAAGCAAAAGCTCAGAAAATTCAAACCCGAAATGAGTTTGAAAATCAAGAAAGAAGTTACTAAGCAGATCAACGCCAAGGTTCTTAGGGTAGTGAAGTACCCGACATGGTTAGCCAATATTGTGCCAGTGCCAAAGAAGGATGGGAAGGTCAGAGTCTGTGTCTACTACCGGGATCTCAACCGGGCCAGTCTGAAAGACGACTTCCCCTTGCCAAATATACACATCCTGATTGACAATTGCGCCAATCATGAGCTACAATCATTCCTAGATTGCTTCGCTGGTTATCATCAGATCTGGATGGATGAGGAAGATGCTGAGAAAATGGCTTTCATTACGCCGTGGGGAGTGTACTGTTACATGAGGGATATGACCACCATCTTCCACGACATGATTCACAAGGAGATCGAGGTATACGTGGATGATTTTATTATTAAATCCAAGAAAGCCACTAGTCACACAAAAGACTTGAGGAAGTTTTTCAATAGGTTGCGGAATACAATCTGAAGCTGAACCCCACGAAGTGTGAATTCGGGGTTCCGGCTGGGAAATTGCTTGGTTTCATTGTCAGCCGCTGAGGAGTAGAATTGGATCCGTCAAAGGTCAAAGCCATTCAAGAACCACCACCGCCAAGGAACAAGAAAGATGTGATGAGTTTCTTGGGGAGGCTTAATTACATTAGCCGATTCACAGCACAGTCTAGAGTTATCTTTGGGCCGATCTTCAAGATGATGAAGAAGGACGTTGTAACTAAGTGGACCGATGATTGTCAAAGGGCTTTCGACAGAATTAAGGAATACCTGTCAACACCACCAGTCCTAGTACCGCCTGAGCCAGGTAGGCCTCTATTACTCTACCTTGCGGTATTAGATGGAGCCTTCGGCTGCATTCTGAGGTAGCACGATGAAACAGGAAGAAAAGAGAAGGCTATTTATTATCTCAGCAAGAAGTTCACTCCATACAAGGCTAGGTACTCTCTATTGGAACGCACCTGCTGCGCTTTCACTTGGGTCGCTCAGAAGCTGAGGCATTACTTTTGTGCCTATACAACATATCTCATATCGAGAATGGATCCATTGAAGTACATCTTTCAGAAGCCCATGCCCACTAGCAAGCTAGCCAAGTGGCAAATCTTGCTGAGTGAGTTCGACATTATCTATGTGACTCAGAAAGCGGTCAAGGGACAGGCACTAGCATACCACTTTGCTGAGAACCCCGTGGACGGAGAATACGTACCTTTGAAAACGTATTTTCCTGATGAATGGGTATCATTCATAGGAAAAGACATTTCAGAATCCTATGACGGCTGGAGGATGTTTTCGATTGAGCAGCGAACTTCAAAGGAGTTGGCATTGGAGCAGTCTTAATATCGGAAACCGGTCAGCATTATCCGGTGTCTGCCAAACTCTGATTCCCCTGCACCAATTATATGGCAGAGTATCAAGCCTATATCTTAGGGCTCAACATGGCCATTGACATGAACGTCCAGGAGTTGTTAGTAATTGGTGACTCGAATTTGCTGGTACAAGGAGAGTGGGCAACAAATAATTCCAAGATACTGTCGTATCTGCACCACGTACATGAAGTGAGAAAGAGGTTCAAGAAGATATAATTTCGGCATGTCCCCAGAATCTAGAATGAGTTCGCCGATGCATTGGCTACTTTATCCTCAATGATCCAGCATCCGGACAAGAATTTCATTGATCCTACTCCCAAAAAGATCCATAATCAGCCAACTTATTGTGCCCATGTCAAAGAAGAAGCAGACGGAAATCTTTGGTTTCATGACATCAAGAACTATTTGGCAAAAGGGGATTACCCAGAGCTTGCGAATCCCACTCAGAAACGCACACTTCAGAGACTATCAAACAACTTCTTTCACAACGGAGGAATCCTATACAGGAGAACTCTCAATTTGGGATTATTAATATGTGTCGACGCAAAGGAAGCATCCAAGCTACTAGAAGAAATTCATGTTGGGACCTGCGGTCCACATATAAACGGTTTTCTTCTGGCAAAGAAGATACTCTAAGCTGGTTACTTTTGGATGACTATGGAAATGGACTGCATCCAGTATGTTCAGAAATGCCACCGTTGTCAGATACATGCAGATATGATAAAGGTACCTCCAAACGAGTTCAATGCAACAAGCTCACCATGGCCGTTAGCCGCCTGGGGCATGGACATTATTGGACAAATGAGCCGGCCGCCTCCAATGGACACATGCTCATTCTGGTAGCCATTGATTACTTCACTAAATGGGTCGAAGCAGCTTCCTACAAAGCAGTAACTAAGAAAGTCGTGGCAGACTTTGTCCGCGGCCGTATTGTTTGTCGATTCGGAATTCCTGAGTCAATCGTCACCGACAATGGTTCGAATCTCAACAGCGATTTGATGAAATCTATGTGTGAAACTTTCGAGATCAAACACAAGAATTCCCAGCCTATCAACCTCAAATGAATGGAGCTGTAGAGGCCGCCAACAAAAACATCAAGAAGATACTAAGGAAGATGATAGAAAGGCACAAGCAGTGGCATGAAAAGTTATCATTCGCCTTATTGGGATATCGCACCACAGTCCGCACGTCAACCGGGGAAACTCCCTATATGCTAGTTTATGGTACAGAGGCTGTTATTCCGACCGAAGTTGAGATTCCATCTCTAAGAATTATACAAGAAGCCGAGCTCAACGACGAAGAATGGGTAAAAAGCCGTTATGAGAAACTAGACCTCATAGACGGAAAGAGAATGAATGCAGTCTGTCATGGTCAACTCTATCAGAACAGAATGACAAGAGCCTTCAACAAGAAAGTCAAGCCGAGACAGTTCATACCAGGGCATCTGGTGTTAAAGAAGATCTTTCCACATCAAGATAAAGCCAAACGGAAGTTCTCTCCCAACTGGCAAGGTCCATACATGGTTCACCGAGTGCTAACAGGAGGAGCACTTATACTTGCAGAAATGGACGGAGAAGTCTGGCCAACACCAATCAACTCATATGCAATCAAACGTTACTATGTGTAATCCTTTATACTTTTATCAATGGTGTAAATTGAACTACGGTTGACCTGATTCCCGTTTAATGGGGGATACGTAGGCATCCCTATGGGTTCGGTCACAATTCAATAAAAATTTCATTTTCCCCCTACAATTGAAAACTGGGGCAGAATTTTGAGGAGGACCCTCAAAATTCCAAAGCAAGTTCAGCCAATCGCCATACGAGCAGCAGTCAGAAACATCAAACCATCAAACTGGGGAAGAATTTTGAGGAGGACCCTCAAAATTCCGTAGCAAGAAAGGTCGCAATGTAATGGAAGCTCACCCGAGAGTGGAGCATATTGGAAGAATTTTATTAGATACGCATAGCCGATTTAAGTTCATGAAATTATAACTTTACAATAATTAGAGATTGTTCTTGTAATGACACCATTTAATGTAACAACCTCAACCATACCATTAAAAATATATCAACAGGCTGGGTCTCCACCTCTAGGAATCTGATCTCCATCTTCGACATTCCGACCCCTTTTTCCCTAGCTTGTCATGTAAGTTGAGTTATAACTGCAATGGGGCACGTCACCTGAGTGCTCTGATGAAATATGACTCTCCCAAGTCTAGGACGCTTTCTACCACTAGCCGAATTAAAGTATCAACTTTCCCTGAGTCGCACAAAACTTTTACAATCATATTTGAGTCCTTTAATGAGTATGTGAACTTACTCTCTAGCTATATGAATCGAAGCAGGAGTATGAAGGGCTAACTTATCGAACCTGATGGCATATTCTGACACCATCATATGACCTGACGCAACCGTTCAAACCTTATGCGCCACGTAGTATGGAGAGTCTGAGAAATAACTCTTTAAAAAACATTTATGAGAACTGAGTCAAGTAATTGAGGTTGCATTGGCTAGTCGTCCTCTTCATAGGCTTGCTACAAATATCGGCGACCCATTTTTTCTTTTACTCTTCTGATTCAACACTGCTGAGCTACACCCTTTCTTCATATACTTTTCATTATTCTCTTGGGATAACTCTCATATCTATTGACACACAATGATCACAAAAGTAGATCTCCATTCAGATAATTCTTGGCACGAACCATATAGTCTAGAAACTTACCAACCACTGTACTCCCTCTGGAGCACCCCAAAATCCGCAACCGTGACTTCCACGCTGAGTAGACCTTATGTAGATTTAAAGTTGGATATATAACTCCTTCGGTACTGAGGTATGAGGTTATTAAGGAGGCATACATACCGCAAGTCCTAACTTTATCTCTTGCAAAAATCCCAGGCCTTATACATTCCAGGCCAAAGCCGATTGTCACGACCCCAAATCCTAATAGGTCGTGATGGCGCCTATCGTGGAACTAGGCTAGCCA